>JBBPBX010007815.1:41057-52037 GCA_038048925.1 Garcialebias charrua | reverse complement strand
GCGCACATGAGAGAGTGGCCGACTCCGCCCTTGACACGCCTCCGTATGAATATGCAAAGTCATTCAAATATGCCATGCACGACAGGAATGTCGTCTCTGCTCCATTGCAAATCATGTCGGAACGTGGAAAAAAGAGGAACTTCACGGACTGTGAACAGAAATCACTTCTGAGTGAGGCAGAGAAGCACGGAAAAAGGCTTCATTCGGCACGCACAGTGCAAAACAAACCATCCACTTTTAAATAAGAAGTTGACCAAGCTGATCTAACATGCCTGTATAGCTTAGTGGCGAACGCGCCCGCCCTTCGTCCCAAAGGTCGTGAGATCGACTCCCGCTTGGTACAATGTTTTTTTTTTCATTCCGGATTTAAAGACCACAGGAAAACTATTGAATGAAACAACAAGAAATAGAACAATACATGAAATGAAAGGAAGCAGACGATTTATTGTTTTGTAAATAGTTTTCATGTGTATTTCAATCTGGAACGAAAAGAAAAAGAAAAACGTTGTACCATGCGGGAGTCGATCTCACGACCTTTGGAACTAAAGGCAAGCGCTTTACCCACTGACCTAAACGTAGGCGTGTTAATACAGCTTGGTTAACTTCTTATTTAAAGAAATTACATCTCATTGTTGTCAATATTGTTGCCACTATCTGGCGCATGCTTTTATATCCACTCATCTAATTGCGTCCATGTGGATGTAATAATCGTTAATCATGTGTGTTTGGTGGGATTTATGATTGTTTTCATATCATGGACACAGTTTCACAGATCACCTGTAAGTGTCGCCAAAGGAACAATAACCACAGAAACGTGCGTACGCAAGCAGGGGAGCAGCCGTGGATTTGTACGTGGAAGCGCAGATATTCCCGTTCATATCAGATTTGATACATACGCCACTTTGCGTGGAAAGTGACGTGCGCAATGTTTTTGTGCGCACGCATGGTTGATACATGAGGCCCCTGGGGCCTCATGTACAAAGACTTGCGTGGATTTCTTACTGAAAAGTGACGTACGGACAAATCCAGAAAAGTGTCTACGCACAAAAAAATCCAGATTTATCAAACCCTGCGTACACCTGAATCCACGCACATTCCTTTTGTACATCACGATGAACGTGGAACTGAGCGCACATGAGAGAGTGGCCGACTCCGCCTTTGACACGCCTCCGTATGAATATGCAAAGTCATTCAAATATGCCATGCACGACAGGAATGTCGTCTCTGCTCCATTGCAAATCATGTCGGAACGTGGAAAAAAGAGGAACTTCACGGACTGTGAACAGGAATCACTTCTGAGTGAGGCAGAGAAGCACGGAAAAAGGTTTTATTCGGCACGCCTAGCGCAAAACATACCATCCACTTTTAAACAAGAAGTTGACCCATCTGCTCTAACATGCCTGTATAGGTTAGTGGTGAGCGCGCCCGCCCTTCGTCCCAAAGGTCGTGAGATCGACTCCCCCTTGGTACAACGTTTTTTTTTTTCATTCCAGATTTAAAGAACACAGGAAAACTATTTAATAAAACAACAAGAAATAGAACAATACATGAAATGAAAGGAAGCAGACGATTTCTTGTTTTGTAAATAGTTTTCATGTGTATTTAAATCTGGAACGAAAAAAAAAAAGAGAAACGTTGTACCATGCGAGATTCGAACTCATGACCTTTGGAACTAAAGGCAACCGCGCTACACACTGACCTAAACGTAGGCGTGTTGGTACAGCTTGGTTAACTTCTTATTTAAAGAAATCACATCTCATTGTTGTCAATATCGTTGCCACTATTTGGCGCATGCTTTTATATCCACTCATCTAATTGCGTCCATGTGGATGTAATAATTGTTAATCATGTGTGTTTGGTGGGATTTATGATTATTTTCATATCATGGACACAGTTTCTCTGAATAACCTGTAAGTGTCGCCAAAGGAACAATAACCACAGAAACGTGCGTACGCAAGCAGGGGAGCAGCCGTGGATTTGTACGTGGATGCGCAGATATTCCCGTTCATATCAGATTTGATACATACGCCACTTTGCGTGGAAAGTGACGTGCGCAATGTTTTTGTGCGCACGCATGGTTGATACATGAGGCCCCAGTGCTCCGTTTTTATTTTATGTTTTAGAACTTTTTATTAACATATAAACACAGAACACCGCTGCAGCTGCCAGCTTGTACCTTTTTTCCCCACTTGACCTGTCAATCAATTCAGTAGGCGTGTCAGCAAATGACCAATCAGTGACCTCAATTTGTCCGGTAGGTAAATGCTCTGCGATGCAGCTGCTCAAATTACATCAAATTTGGTGCGAAAACGCGATAATGTACGTGAGAATGAATGCTGAGCAGTGGGGGTGAACTGTCTGCGTACAGTACGGACACGCGTACAAACGTACGCAGAGCTATGGGTGAGCCTTAAATATTCTGGACCATGTTGTTCCCGTTTAAAAACAAAAAAACAAAACTTGGATCAGAGCTGTGGTTTAATGACGTCACTCAAGCCTTTAAGACAGCAGCGTAGCAGAGCAGAGCGTAGATGGAGGAAAGACAGGCTGTAGGTTTCTTTTCAAATGTTAAGGAAGAGTTGACGTCATCAGAAAGCAGTTAAAGTTGCTAATCTAAATATTTTTCTGAAAGAATTGCCTCAAACTCCCACAACCCCCGAGTTCTTTTTTTCTACCCTGAACACAGTTCTACGTACACCTCAGTGAACCTTCTCTGGATGCCTCAGTTGAACTGTGTGAGAACTTAATTTCTTCTTATAAAAAGTTATGAACACCTGGGCACCCATTTCTCCACCAGCTCATGATCTGTCTATCCCATCTTAATGTGCGGCTGTATTTGACCATTTTGAGCCAATCTCTTTGTCTTCTCTGGGGCAGGTAATGTGCATCATGAAGCCATCTGGTTCCCCCTTTGTTGTTGTCCCCCCTCGACTACTAAAGGAGGTTTTTCCTACCCTGGGTCCCTCTATTCTTGCTTTTGTGAATAGCAGTATATCCTAAGGTGTGGTGCCAAAAACTTTTAACCCTCCTGTTGTCCTCATTTTCTGTATACACTCTGCGTCCTCCGGGTCAAAATGACCCGTCTTCACCAAACCCCCAATATAAGCACCTTAATTGAATTTTAAACACCAAATTTCATCTTGCATCTTGTCATTCACCACAAAATGTGTGAATACCTGAGTTTTCCTTCTTCACCTGAATTTCTGTAGCTTAAGAAAAGAAAAAAAAATGTGCAAAAAGGAGTTTTAAATGCATTTTTATTCATCCCAATGACTCGGTTTCTTTTTTCTCCAGTGAACAATTTAAGATCATGTACAATACTAAAATGTGAAAAATAACATAACCCATTCAACTAATTAGCACATGCAGGGCAGTATGCAAGTGCACAGCCTTTGCAGATATATTTCTTACACCTGCAGTAGACAGTACCGTATGTGTTTTACAGTCCTTCTTTTGAGGGCAGAACTGACATCGCTTACTTGCCCTAGCTGGGGAAGTGGCTGTGGTAGCTGGATCCTCAGGTTGATCAAGAGCTCCTGCACTCTGAATAGTTTTCACAACTGCTGCTGAGGCAGGGGACATGCTTCCCTCTTTCAATGAGTGGATTTACAAGTGCCTTTCTTAGGGCCTGTTTACACGGCACATATTTTGAGTGGAACCGCTCCTTTCTCTCTGCGTCTTTGCCTGCCGTCAACACGACACCACTGGATTCAAAAGAGGGGGGCTCTTTGAATCTGAATCTTTTCTGATCCACGCTCAAGGTGGAGGTTTTTCGCGGACCCCCCGTTGATAATGTAAACATCTCCCGCTGCTCTTTTGTTTGAGCCTCAAGCGCGCAGCACGCACGCGCGGACAGTCAGGGGCAGGCGGACATTTCACGTGTCACGCTGCAAAATATGTGCTAATTATAAGAGTTTAACAATAATAATAATAATAAACAGTATTTATTTAGCGTGGGAGATATCTAAATTTATCTGAGCTATCTATCTGGACTCGTTACGTTTTTTAAACAATGCGTAACGTGCTGTGAAAATGAAGACACCAGGTTTATTTTTTATTTATTTATTCAACACCACAAACTGTATGTCACACAAACACTGAGAATTAAATTGAACACTATTAAAATACGTTAACTGAACTGTTAACTGCGTTAATGAACTGGACTCTTGCTGTGTTTTCATCTGGACCCCATCAGAACCGGTCCGCCTGAACGACAGCTTCCACCTTCCACCTGGCAGAAAAAATAAATAAATAAAATAAAAACTCTGTTGTTGTGTGATCAAAGTAAACACAGGCAAACATTATATTAAGAACGTTGATTTACCTGCTGTGTTTATCACGGACTAAAGTCCAACATCATCCTCATGGACTCGATTCAGGTCCACTCAGCAACTGGTGTGCAGCTTGTTAGATGAAGAGAGTCCCGCTTGGTGTCAAATCTGTCGACTATTATCCAAATCCAGCTATAACTTGTTGTTAAGTTGTTGTTAGCTCAACGCTTAGCACAACAGAAAGCAGCAGTCTGTCAGCAGAGTGACGCAGCACGCATGCTCAGTAGGTGAAGGTTCAGCAGCACGCATGCGCAGTGGGTGAAGGTGAGGGGGACATAAGGGAGGGGGGAGATTCGAGCGGATCTGTGTCAACGCAAAACTTTTCATCTAATTAACATGCCCAAAACATCCGTTTCCCCTCCACAGTGTCCGTGTAAACAGGGCCTTAGATGCTCCAGGAACACCCTCCTCTTGTTCTGCTTACGAGACATCCAGGTCGGGTTGATCTCTTTCCAAATCACAAAGGCATTGTAGGAGGAAACGTCAATGATGTTGTGGAAGATGACCAGGGGCCAGCGCGGGCAGTCATTCTTCTGCAGCTATACTGTATGTTCCAATCACCTTATCTAGGTTCTCCACACCTGCAGTGTGCTCAGAAGAACTACATTCTTGTTTTTCTTTGGGAGGTAGGAAACTAGATTGGTGGTGGGCATAAAGGCAAACTTTGACGAAAATACCTCTCTCTCCTTTGACGCAAGCAGTGCAGATGGGAGCTCAGGCTTGTTCTTTTGAACTGTACCAATGGTGATCTTCTTCTTCAGGAGCTGCTGTCTAAGTTCATAAGAGGTGAAGAAATTGTCACATGTCACATTGTGACCCCTCAGTCCCTCTGTTACATCAAGCACAACTCGCATCCCCTGGTTCTTCTCTGGGCATCCACTGGTCGGCTTCCCAGTATACTGTAGACTTGCATTTTCAAGCATAGCTTGATTTGGCATTGCAAGCCACCCATGACTTGATCCCATATTTTAATAATAATAATAATAATAATCATTTTATTTAAAAGCGCCTTTCATGACACCCAAGGACACTTAACAAACCAACACAGTGAATACAGAGCAAACATTATCAGCGACAAATTGAAATATAAAATACATAAAGGATATAAAATGGAAGATAAAAATACATTTAGTAAAGTTAATGATAAGCTAGTCTAAAGAGATGTGTTTTCAGGGCAGTCTTGAACAGAGAAAGGGAGGTGGTGTTTCGAAGGTCGGGCGGTAGAGCGTTCCAGAGGTGAGGGGCAGAGCAGGTGAAGGCCCTGCTCCCCATGGTGGAGAGGCGGGCAGAGGGTACATGGAGTTGTAGTGAAGAGGAGGACCTGAGAGAGCGTGATGGGATGGAGATTTGTAGGAGGTCAGATAGATAAGGAGGGGCAAGGTTGTGGATAGCTTTGAACGTGAGGAGTAGAATTTTGAAGATGATGCGTGATTTAACCGGGAGCCAGTGGAGCTGCTGCAGGACAAAAGTGTCATATTTTGCTCGCTTGCTGGGCACATACTGCCAGAAAGGACAACGACCTTTAGACAAAAGGCAATAGCATCAGTGATTAGTATCAGTGTCACAGAAAACAGTCAAAGAAATCAATTGTGAAAATCACTTTTATTGCAAATATGAAAACAGATTACCTCTAAATGGAACCAGTTGCTCATCCACTGTTAAGTCAGGCCCTGGATTGTAGAGGTAGGGCAGCCGCTCCACCCACTTGTCCCATACCTCTCTTATGGCTGCAAGTTTGTCTGTCACACGTCTTGCTGGTCTTGACTCACGGTCATCAAATCATAGCAGTCTTGAGTAGGTGTGAAAGAGTTTGAGTGGCATTGTGGCTTGGAAAATTGGCCTTCCACTCTCTGCATTCCATAGACTAGCTGCAGCCTCACCTCGAGGCCTGTATACACATGCTAAGATTAGCAGCCCTATGTAGGCGTGCAGGTCAATCCCATCCATCTTTTTCCAGCTGTCTGCATATTTGCAAAAACCCTTCAGATTTGTCATACCCACGATTATTTTTTCTATTGCTGGTGTGATAAACGGGTAAAATGTTGAGACAACATCATGGGCATGAAAAACGGCATACCTTGTGGGTCCTGGGGTAATCTTTATGACGTTTTGTTCTGCATGCCTGGTTGGTCATATTCATTCATTCAACCTTTATTTCGTCAGGTTAATCTCATTGAGCCTCGAGGATTCATTTACAAGAGTGACCTGCTGCAAACTAAAGAATGATGACAACAGTAACAGTAGAAATGTCCTTAAACAATCAATAATAGACAAACATAAGAAAGAGTTTTTTTTTTTTTTTTACAAATTAAAACAAAAATCAAAGTATCAAAACATTATAAGGTAGATGTAGAAAATCAGAAACAGGAACATATCTGCAATGGTTTTTGCCAGGATTCCAACAGATCCTTAAAACCATTTAGAGAGGTCAAGGACGAAAGCTTTAAGTATACTGTATAAGCTTTAAGTCATATGCTGCTGAGGACCGTGTTATTTTTGCAATTTTTTGAAAGGAAAGTCTCTCTTTCAGCTTCAAGGTTTTCTTCTTCTTCTGAAGATGATTCATCATACCCTGGGTTGTATTCCTCTCCATCTTCTTCTTTGGATACATCATCCACTCCCTCTTCTTAATCAGAGTTGTCTTGTTGGACATCTGAGAAAATCAGCTCTAGAGCCTCTTCAACATTATAACGCACACTCAGCACAGACAGAATTTGGGGTCCTGTTATCTGCAGCACCTTTATAACCTCTGGAAATAAACAGGTGGTCTTCTGAAGTCTGCGAGAACACCATCTGATTTGCCTTGTTTACTTCTGCTACTGATTGATCTGAGACACATCTAAAACATTGAAACATTCTGTAGTTTATAAATAACTCTGTGATCTTGATTTAAACTCTATTTGCCTCACAGGTCATTTTGACCCAAAGACCACCTTTTTACCTTTTTTTGTACAGCTTACATAGAAATGTGAATAAAAGCAAATTTTCACTTTTTCTACTGTTGGGGCCAATCTAGGAAAAGTCATAAAATTTCAAGTTGAAAAAATAGCATTTAGTGGATTTTTTTTTAACACAGTGGCAAGGACAACAGGAGGGTTTTAAACATGTTGCTGTCCAGCCTTTCCTGAAAAAACCTAACCTTGACCCCTCAGTTGTGTGCAACTTCAGGCTTGTCTCCAGACTCCCATTCACCTCTAAACTACTGGAAAAAATTGTTGTCTCAATTGAACTGTTTATTGGAGATTATTCCAATCTGGCTTCAAATCTCTCCACAACACTGAAACTGCTCTATTGAAGTTTTTCTTTCTCCCCTTTTATAGATGGCCTCCCTTCTCACCTTATAGCCATCCTCTTCACACCATTAAGATTTTTTTTAAATAGAACAGAAAGAAAGTAAAGATGGAAAGCAAGACCACAAAACATAACAAACACACACAGAAAGCACAAGGCAAACACACCCGACCGCTGTCTGCAAACCTGCAAAGAACATGACAGAACACAACAACAAAACACATCTGTATAACAGACCTAGAACATTCATGGCTTTGCAGTAGATTTCTATAAATATATACACCTACATATACATACATACATACATACATACATACATACATACATACATACATACATACATACATACATACATACATACATACATACATACATACATACATACATACATACATACATACATACATACATACATACATACATACATACATACATACATACATACATACATACATACATACATACATACATACATACATACATACATACATACATACATACATACATACATACATACATACATACATACATACATACATACATACATACATATATACAAACACATGCATATGCAGTCACATGCACATCTATGGTACATATTTACATACGATACCTGCATGTGCATCCCTGCATCTATTTGTGTGTGGTTATGAGCATGCATAAATGTATAAGGCTTCTCTAATAAAACATTCAATAGTGACCGCTAAACATCAGAGACCTGACCCCCAAGACCCGACAAGGAGGGGACCAGAGCTCAAGACCCCAAGAGGGACCCCGAGCACAGAGCCCCCAGGACCACCCAGACAGGATGAACCACACACCCACCCCCCAGATCCGACCATAGGGGAGAACCGGAAGAGCCCCACCAGCGACTACACACAATGACCCCCCGGGGCCTACAGCGGCGTACTCACAGACCCCCGCCGGAACCCGCTGCACCGATGTAGCCCCAGGACTAGGCACCTAGGCCCGGGCACCGAGGACGCACACCTCTCAGGCCCCGGCCCAACAGGACCAGAGGACCCGAGCCCCACCAGGCAGCTACAAGGCCGAGCCGACACACGCCCAAGCGCCACGCCCCCGACACCGAGGGCCCCAAGTGCACCGGCAGGCAAAGGCACACCCCACTGAAGGTTTTTAACATTTTCCTAGCCACTGATGCAGGTGATTCTATGCTGCTTGTTCTTACCTTACATCTGCTTTTGACACCATCGACCATAGGATCCTCGTTTCTAGGCTGGAGCAGTGAGTGGGCATCACATGGTCAGCCCTCAAATTGTTTAGGTCCTACCTCTTTGACAGAACCTTTTGTGTCAATATCAAAGATTTTAGTTCATCATTGGCAGCACTTCAGTGGGGGGTACCGCAGGGGTCCATCCTCGGTCCCCTTCTCTTTTCTTTATACCTGCTGCCACTAGGTGCTATTTTCACAAACATAAACAAAAAAACACGCAAACACAAAAAACATGCAAATAAAAACAAACGTAAACACAAAAAAAGAAAACACGCAAACACAAACAAATGCAAACACGAAAAACAAATGCTAATTTTTAAAAGTACACATGCAAACACATAAACACATGCAAACACAAAATCTAGCCCTCGAAAATGTACAATCGGACATATTAACATATTTAACATTTGTAACATATTTTTCTCCCACTCCATATTTCCTCATGCAAAACCACACCTCCTCCTTAAGCATCTCTCGTCTAAGTCTTGCTTCCACAACTCTCTCCCAGATCTTCGTTGTCTGGCTCATCAACTTAATTCCCCTGTAGTTGCTACAACTCTGCACATCACATTTATTCTTAAAAATGGGCAACAGCACACTTCTCCTACATTCCTCAGGCATTTTCTCACCCTCAAATATGCCACTGTATAGTGGAGTCAAAGACCTCACTCCATTTCTCCAAGACATTTTCAAACCTCCACTGGTACGTCATCAGGTCATATACAACTCATACTACACTTTCTGCTTTGCCTTTGCCATCTCCCTCTTTGCTCTACATTACATCTCTTTATATTCCTGTCTCCTCTCTTCAGTCCTCTCACTGTCATATTTCTTCTTGGCTAACCTCCTTCTTTGAATAGCATCCTTCACTTCACTATTTCACCACCAGGTTTCCTTATCATCCATTCTCTGTCCAGTTGACACACCAAGTACCTTCCTACCGGTCTCTCTAATTACTGTTGCTGTTGTAGTCCAGTCATCTGGATTATCTTTCTTACCAACCAAAGCCTTTAACAGCTCCTCTGAATTTCTCACATTACAGTATTCTTCCTTCTTCCGCTTCCACCATTTGATCTTCTTCTCTGATTTTATCATTCTTCTTTTCTTCACAACAACAATCATTCTACACACAATGGGCGGCTATAGCTGAGTGGTTAGAACAGTCGTCCTCCAATGCAAGAGTTGGGTGTTTGAATCCACCAGCAGTTACATGCCGAAGTGTCCCTGGGCAAGATATAACACCCCTCATTTTCTCTGATGTGTCTCCCATTGGTGTATGAATGTGATCTCAAATGCTGATCAGTCTCTTTAGAATGATTTGTTCAATTAGCTTTGTAGAGATCTAGTAGAGTGCTGTGTGAATGGAATGAGGACACAGATTGTAGTGTAAAGTGCTTTGAGTGTCTTGATAAGATAGAAAGGTGAAATATAAGTACAGTCCATTTAATAATAATAATAATAATGTCATATTTTTGTCATCTGTGCATGTTTCCATACATAGACGAAATTTGACTCTGCATTTAACCCAATCACCACCAGGTGGCAGCGGGCAGCTATAGAAAGCGCACCGGGGAGCAGTTGGGATGAGGTGTGCGGCTCAAACACACCACAAAACTATGCCGTGACTGGGGTTCGAACCTGGGTCCTCCGGATCCCAAGTCCAGTTCCCTTGCCACTACACCATCTTCAATCATCCAATACTATTTGGCCACAACCTTACAGTCCTCAAGTCCTCTTCTACACAGAATCTAGTCTACCTATGTGCTCCTGCCTCCACTCTTATAAGTCTCTCTCACTTTTTGGATGTGTCCCCTGTCCAACCAATACCTAATGGTTTTCCAAATATTGTTTTAAAGTGTTCTCAGTTGCTTTGAAAGTTTTGCATTTAGCTGACAAACAGTTTTTTTCTCAAAGTCTGTGACATTAAAAAGACTGAGTCAAGTGATGAAATTAAAATCAACTGAATCATTTTCATTTTTATTTTCAAGCCCTAAAGGGAGAAAAAAAATGCAGTAACTCTCCGAATAAAATCAGAAAAAGCATTCAATACAAAATAAAGTTCTCCGAATAAAGTTTTGCTTTATTCATACAGGGATAAAGTAGAACAATAACAAATTTATGTAA
>JBBPBX010007815.1:23563-40957 GCA_038048925.1 Garcialebias charrua | reverse complement strand
TCCATCCATTCGTTAATTTTAAACACCTAGTCAATTTCTGGGTCCTGAAGGCAGCAGTGCTGAGAGAGAAGTCCAGACATCCCACCTGATGAATCCTGAAACTTCCCCAAGCTGGTTCCAGCAGGGTTTATGTCTTCCCTGGTCTCTCTACCTGGAAGGACCACTCTATGCAACTATCACATTACTGTAGTTGAGGGGTTTGAGTATCCTATGATCCTGACTGAATCAGATCCCAGTAGGGCCAGTGGCAGATTGGTCTCAGGGATGAGGTCAGGCAAAGATCTATTTGAAGATGTCAGTAGAGCAACATCATTTTGAACTGATTATCTCATCTGGAACAGGAATGGAACAGGAAAACTGGAACTCCAATCTGGAGCCAAGCCTGAGGAGGCTTGCTGGTGGCACCAAATCATTCATTTCACTGTATTCTCTGTATTTCTGTATTTTTGAGAAGATCTACTAACACATAAAGCTTTGGAAAAAGTTGCCTTGTTCTGATCTTGTATGATCATTATTAAAAAAACAAGTTGGCTGTAAAAATATGCTGTACATTTTAAAACAAATATACAAGTTGTGTATAGAAAGGATTATAATGATGTTGTTTGTTTTTTGTTTAGAATGAGTGAGAAAAGTCTCAAAATAACAAAAAAAAATTAAAATAATGAAATACACACATGGCAAGCCAGAAAAAGTAACATTCAGCTCTTCAATGGGAAAACCAGTTCCTAAAGTTAGATTTACTATTTTTCCTTTATATCCGTTTTTGTTTGTTTGTTTGCTTGTTTGCTTGTTTGTTTGTTTGTTTGTTTGTTTGTTTGTTTGTTTGTTTGCTATTTCAGAGGATAGTTCAGTTCTGTGCCAAGGCAACATGGCAATTAGATTAAGTGGCCACACCTGAGTGAGACAGGACTTGGGTTGGGTCTTTTTTTTCTTTTCTTTTTTGGTGCTTATGCACACCTCCCTGCAGTACAAGACACTGAAGAGCCTCCACGCAACCTTGATTGTGATAACCGGGGAGTGGATTTGAAAAGGCTTTGGATTATTTAGGGCCAAAATTGACAGGGCAGCTCGGCACTTGTAGCCAGAAGGTTTCAGAGGACATTTGCTGAGTGCAGCAGTCATGGCTGCTGGCTTCCTGATTTTAAGGTACCAAGTCTGAATGCAAATATACTGGCTTTGTTGAAGACAGAGTGTATAAAGATGATACTGTTTGCTTTAAGTTAAAATCTGATGAGATTTTGTATTCCAATTTATTTTTATCATTTTACAGATTGTTGCTTTTTTGGATGTTCAGTGATGCAACCTACTCCCATTTTTGGCAGAGGGGTAAGCCTGACCTTCACGTTGTATCAACCTTGCAAGCTAACAGTATCTTAAGGTTCAAATAAACCTGGTGGTTCTAACATCACAAAGATGCATTTCAGATTTAAGTTTATGCATTAAGGCCTGTAAAGCTCTGAGAAGTGTTTTTTAAAATATTTATTGCATCCTAATTTGCCAGCTCACTTTTTTCTCTCCCGTGTCCTGTCTGGCATTGCGGCACTCAATTGTTTTGAGTGTCAAAGTGAGGCCCAACAGATTTACTTTCACAAGTGGAGCATTACTAATCGAGGCTCAATGGGATTAACCTGCCTAAATAAAGGTTGAGTGAAAAATTACGGCTTGGCCATCCAGCTAACATTTTTGACCGACTTAATCATGCTACTTTTAAATTATGGATGCCGTATTTTCGGGAATATAGGTCGCGGCTTTTTATCATTTTTGCATGCCTTGCGACCTATTTTCAGGTGCGACCTATTTATGGCCTTTTTTTTAATTAAATAAGCTGATTTGTAATCATTTATTAACAAAAATTAAACTGAGACACACTCTTACAATAATGTCAGCTAACAAATATTTTTTTAGGTGTTTATCCTGCTAAAATTATTCATTTATTAAAGAAAAGTTCAGCTCAGACACATATTTGCTATAATTTTTATCAAACAAATAATTGTTTTTAAGTGTTAATCTTCTTAAAAGCCTTGCTGTGCGCTCCTGTGGCAGACATTTGCAGCAGAGCTAAACACGGTCCACATTTTGACGTAGGTGCGACCTATATTCAGGTGCGACCTATATTCCAGAAAATGCGGTAATTTTTTGTCGGCCAGACTTGTAGATGAGACTTTGCAGTCGCTTAGGCCTTGTTTGACTTTAGTTTGTGCAATAGTACTTCTCAAAATTTTTTACTGCGAGGGATTTTTCCTGACTAGTTTGATTTGTAATAAAGTATTTAGCAAATAAAAGGTTTGTAAGCTCATTCGTCCAGGTAGATGACGAAAAAAAAGGTTAAATCATGTCATCTGGACTAGCTTTTTTTGTTAGTTTTTTAAGTGAGAAAAATTCCATCCCCCAATCGGAGGACTTTGTCAGTCTGCGGCCTGCCAGCCAGATCTGTCCCGTAGGTAGTCTTCATTACTGTTTCAAGCCACCCTCCTGTTGGAATCTCAGAAGCTGGCTTTTAACACATGCGAACAGGACACTCTCGTCCAAAACAATCAAATATCTTAGGCCAGATGGTTGACTTTCTACTCGCATAAGCAACCTGAGGACAACCAAGGCCAAAGTGGTTCAGAAAAAAGGTTTGTAAGCTCAATCATCCAGGTAGATGACAAAAATAAACAAATGAATAATAATTATAATAATAATAATAATAATAATAATGTAATCAAAACATTTGATTTACACTTGATAAAAAAAATAAAAAATTTTTTGGAGGGATGTGCCCTGTTTGCATGTGTTAAAAGCCTACTTCTGAGATTCCAATAGGAGGTTGGCTTGAAACACCGTAATAAATGCTACTTATGGGTCAGATCGGGTTGGATTGATCCGAAGGCCTCTGAATGGGGAATGAAACATTTCTCAAACTGGTTCAGATGACACAATTTAAATTGTTTTTGTAAATAGTTTGCTAATTTTCGTCTTAATAATAATAATAATAATAATTATAATTATAATAATTATAATTATAATTATAATTATAATTATAATAATTATAATTATAATTATAATTATAATAATTATAATAATTATAATAATTATAATAATTATAATAATTATAATAATTATAATAATTATAATAATAATAATGAATTCAATTTATAACGCACTTTTCATTAATGAAAATCTCAAAGTGCTAGTCTTAGTATTTTTATTTTGTGTGCTTTCATTTTTAATTGTAATGAGCAGAGGAAAGTAAAGTTGGCAGCTAGTCTGATGCAGGCCCATTGTTTTTACAAATTCATTCATACAAACTTTAACCTTTTAAATTTTGTAGAGCTCGTACTTGTGAATGCTTGCTCTCGAACTCGTTTACCATGCCACTTCTACATCAGAAGATTATTTAAACTGTAAACTGTTGAAATATGGTCTGTGGTCCCGCTGAAAGACATTTCCATGTGGAACATGTTCCAATAAAACTTTTTGTAGAAAACCTGTAGGTGGTTGCAATAGCAAGGTGGCAAGTAAATACAGTTGTTAAAATGGCAAAAAAAAAAGAATTGGTTCTTTGAATATTTTAATTTAACTTGACCATACTAGCATTTGTCTTGGCTCACCAAAAAGGTTCCATTTTGCAAGCTAAGAAAATTGATTAGGTCCCAATTCCCCCCACCCCCACTGGCAGCTGAAGCCTACTGTAGTTGTCTTGTATACAGTATTTTTTTTTTTCATCCTAATTGTGACAGATGTAAACTCGTAAGCTTTAGCATTTGTATATTCCAGCATGAATTCCTTGCTTTACTGAGGTTCTTGAGTCATTTACAATACACCTAGATACATGTACTTGTCAAATGAACATTTTAAATTAAGAAATTTTCTGCTCAAATGTGTTTCATGTTGAAGGAAAATTAGACTTTGGCAGTAAAGTTTATTTGCAGTCAGGGCTGGGCGATATGGACCAAAATTAATATCTCAATACTTTAAGATAAATCATGATACATGATATATCTTTTTTTTTTCTTTCCATAAAGTAATATATATTTCTGTCAGAGCTTTGTCACACAGGCACATTTATTAACAGCTGTAACTGTAGAAAAAAAAACTATGTATGAAATGGTTTATCTATTTGCATATATTAAATAATCCCCTTCAGCTGGGGGCAGCTGTGGCTGAGGCTAGAGCAGTCGTCGTCCAATGGGAGAGTTGGGGTTCGATTCCACAAGCAGTCATACACTGAGTGTTCCTGGGCAAGACACTGAACCCCTCATTGCCTCCCATGTGTCCCATTGGTGTATGAATGTGATCTAAAGCGCTAATTTTATTAAGTGCAGTCCATTCAGCTGCACAGCCTTAACTTTTTGTAACTTTTTGTAAGCTATGTGAACTGCAGCTGCAGGTCCGACAGACCTCAGCCTCCTTCCCTGAAATAAACCACAGTTCAGAACTCATTTAGTCATGACGTGCCTTTTGAGAGGCACAGAGGTGGTAGCATTAATAAATTAGCAGTTTATCATATTGCTAAAGACAGTCCTTGGCATTTAACAAGACGGCTAATGCTTTAGCAAAAAAGAGGAAGGAGGGGAGCGCAGCTGAGGGCATGGGTTTGTATTAAAGAAGGGAGAAGGATGGGGGCCATGTGGGAGAAGAAGACAGCAGGAGGATTTCAAAGTATAAAACGATAAGTTTTATATACGTAGATATAATCTCAATTTATATTGCAAAAAAAACAAATTATTGATTTGCTTTTAAAAATCTTATCGCACAGCCCTGATTTGCAGTTTTTCAAAATGTTTATAAATACAGTAACCACAATTAATTTAAGATCAGAATGCAGTATTGTATCAGAACTGAAAGCTGACTTGCCTACTTGTTCTTGCAGACAATTCTGGATATCGAACAGCTTTGCAGGATGGAGGAAACAAACGGGTACCTCATTATGGGAACCGTCGCCCTCTTCACTACATCCAGACTCTGAGGCAGCCACACAAAAACCTGCAGCCTATTGTACAACCAAAAACATGGCAAAACCCCCAAGGTTTTATGAGGACTCTGGGCAATTCCCAGGTGCAAAGGCAAATGAGACTTCATCGGCCACAAATGTTCCTACCCCAAACTACACAACAGAGAAGCTATTCTAAACCCCAAAGAACCTATTATTCAACACAACAAAGCAATCCAATAGCTCAACCTAAAAGTTTTCAGATCAGCTTAGATATTCCTTTTCTCAACCTTGAAAATCAAAATAAAATTACTGATTCTGTTGCTGAAGGTTATGATTATAGAAATTACAACACTGAAACTAGAAAAAGGCCAAGTACTGTTAATCATGTTAATAGTGGTCTTGAAGCTTCTAAGTTTGTTGATCCTGGAAACAAAGATTACACAAAGTATCCACATGGAGGAAAGACTAATGAAATTCCCATATCCAGCATCCGACTCAACTTTACCATTCCCATTTCAGCTGAATCTCTTAAAAGCAATACAGTCCATGATGCAGGCGCAACTAAGCCATTAAATAAATATGTACAGAATGCATACATGAAATCAGAAAAACTAAAATGGCACGTTCTTAATCGGCTAGCGCAGGAACCAACCCAAGAGCAGTTGGGGCAAAATTGGCCCAACTACAGTCGGGCACAACAGGAACCATCCCAGCAGCAGACGGGACAAAATTGGCATCACTACAGTCGTGTCCCACAGGAACCCACCCAACAGCAGACTGGAACAAAATGGCCAGACTACAGTCAGGTGAAACAGGAACCAACCCAACAACAGACTGGAACAAAATGGCCAGACTACAGTCGGGTCAAACAGGAACCAACCCAACAGACTGGAACAAAATGGCCAGACTACAGTCAGGTAAAACAGGAACCCACCCAACAGCAGACTGGAACAAAATGGCCAGACTACAGTCAGGTGAAACAGGAACCCACCCAACAGCAGACTGGAATAAAATGGCCAGACTACAGTCAGGTGACACAGCAACCAGCACAACAGCAGACTAGAGTAACATGGCCAGACTACAGTCAGGCGAAACAGGAACCCACCCAACAGCAGACTGGAACAAAATGGCCAGACTACAGTCAAGTGAAACAAGAACCAACCCAACAGCAGACTGGAATAAAATGGCCAGACTACAGTCAGGTGACACAGCAACCAGCACAACAGCAGACTAGAGTAACATGGCCAGACTACAGTCAGGCGAAACAGGAACCCACCCAACAGCAGACTGGAACAAAATGGCCAGACTACAGTCAAGTGAAACAAGAACCAACCCAACAGCAGATTGGAGTAAAATGGCCAGACTACAGTCAGGTGACACAGCAACCAACACAACAGCAGACTGGAGTAACATGGCCAGACCATAGTCCGGTGGCACAGCAACCAACCCAACAGCAGACTGGAGTAAAATGGCCAGAATACAGTCAGGTGACACAGCAACCAACACAACAGCAGACTGGAGTAACATGGCCAGACTACAGTCAGGTGAAACAGGAACCAACCCAACAGAACACTGGAACAAAATGGCCAGACTACAGTCAGGTGAAACAGGAACCAACCCAACAGCAGACTGGAGCAAAATGGCCAGACTACAGTCAGGTGGCACAGCAACCAACCCAACAGCAGACTGGAGTAACATGGCCAGACTACAGTCAGGTGAAACAGGAACCAACCCAACAGCACACTGGAGTAACAAAATGGCCAGACTACAGTCAGGTGAAACAGGAACCAACCCAACAGCAGACTGGAGTAAAATGGCCAGACTACAGTCAGGTGGCACAGGAACCAACCCAACAGCAGACTGGAGTAACATGGCCAGACTACAGTCAGGTGAAACAGGAACCAACCCAACAGCAGACTGGAGTAACATGGCCAGACTACAGTCAGGTGAAACAGGAACCAACCCAACAGCACACTGGAGTAACATGGCCAGACTACAGTCAGGTGAAACAGGAACCAACCCAACAGCACACTGGAGTAACATGGCCAGACTACAGTCAGGTGAAACAGGAACCAACACAACAGCACACTGGAGTAACATGGCCAGACTACAGTCAGGTGAAACAGGAACCAACACAACAGCACACTGGAGTAACATGGCCAGACTACAGTCAGGTGAAACAGGAACCAACCCAACAGCACACTGGAGTAACATGGCCAGACTACAGTCAGGTGAAACAGGAACCAACACAACAGCACACTGGAGTAACATGGCCAGACTACAGTCAGGTGAAACAGGAACCAACCCAACAGCACACTGGAGTAACATGGCCAGACTACAGTCAGGTGAAACAGGAACCAACACAACAGCACACTGGAGTAACATGGCCAGACTACAGTCAGGTGAAACAGGAACCAACACAACAGCACACTGGAGTAACATGGCCAGACTACAGTCAGGTGAAACAGGAACCAACACAACAGCACACTGGAGTAACATGGCCAGACTACAGTCAGGTGAAACAGGAACCAACCCAACAGCACACTGGAGTAACATGGCCAGACTACAGTCAGGTGAAACAGGAACCAACACAACAGCACACTGGAGTAACATGGCCAGACTACAGTCAGGTGGCCCAGGAACCAACAAAACAGCAGACTGGAGTAAAATGGCCAGACTACAGTCAGGTGGCCCAGGAACCAACACAACAGCAGACTGGAGTAAAATGGCCAGACTACAGTCAGGTGAAACAGGAACCAACCCAACAGCAGACTGGAGTAAAATGGCCAGACTACAGTCAGGTGGCACAGGAACCAACCCAACAGCACACTGGAGTAACATGGCCAGACTACAGTCAGGTGAAACAGGAACCAACCCAACAGCAGACTGGAACAAAATGGCCAGACTACAGTCAGGTGGCCCAGGAACCAGCACAACAGCAGACTGGAGTAACATGGCCAGACTACAGTCAGGTGGCCCAGGAACCAACCCAACAGCAGACTGGAACAAAATGGCCAGACTACAGTCAGGTGGCCCAGGAACCAGCACAACAGCAGACTGGAGTAAAATGGCCAGACTACAGTCAGGTGGCCCAGGAACCAGCACAACAGCAGACTGGAGTAAAATGGCCAGACTACAGTCAGGTGGCCCAGGAACCAGCACAACAGCAGACTGGAGTAACATGGCCAGACTACAGTCAGGTGGCCCAGGAACCAGCACAACAGCAGACTGGAGTAACATGGCCAGACTATAGTCGGGTGACACAGGAACCAACACAACAGAAAACTGAATCAAAATGGTCTATTTTTAATCCTGGGGATGCTGGACCTCAGACACAACAGGCAAAAGAGCCTACTTTTTCATCTTGGAATTTTAACCTGCACAAAGATCCACAGCAGGCTGGCAACGAGAAATCTATAAGTCTGAGTTGGGAGCTTCAAAAACAAGGTGGAACCCAACCTGCCTCTCAAACAAGCTCTTCAAAAGATGATGGTATAGAGCCAATTCCCAAGCCTAACATGATGAAACTGCATTTCTCTGCTCCATTTCCGTTTAACAGCCATTTGAGTGAAGGTTCGGATTTGGACAGTAAAAATATTGGTGCTGAGCCAAACAATTATCAGATTCAGGACAATGTAAGAGTTCCTGGTACTAACTTGAAAGATGTGACAGAGGAGCCCATAGAAAAAGAGAGTTCCCATGAAATATCCATCCCATCCATTAAATTGGGGTTTTCCTTGCCAATTTTCTCAAAACTGTCCAATGTTACTCAAAAACAAAGTGACGACTTGGTAAATATTAAACCAGAAAATACAGATTCAATTAGTAAAGAGTCAGCAAACGCCCAATCAAAATCACCCCAGATGAAATGGCCCATCTTGAGATTTGAACATACCAAGCACCAAGAACCACAAGAGCAAGCTGAAAATAAATGGCCACTTCTAAACCTTGATGCGCTTTTCCAACAAACTAAACAACCTAATGTGCCAATTTGGTTGAAACTTACTGATGGCAAATCACCTTTTTCATCTTGGCACTCAAATCAGGGAGTTCAAAAGCCAGAAATGAACAAGCCTCAATCTCCAATTCTTCCTATTAGAAGGTATCTCCAACTTGTTGACCAACGACCCTCGATAAAAGATGATCCAACCGTTCAGCCTAAAATGGCTCACAGTTCACGGTCCAGTTCTAGGATCAAACCAAGTGTTAACGCCTATACTTCAGGTCAAACTAGACATTCAGGTGGTAATCTGTTAAGATTTGCTTCTAAACTGGATGATTTATTTAAACCCATTGCTCATGAGCAGAATGCAGAGACAGAAAATCACTCGAGTCCTCTCGACTCTCAAAGTGGAAATGGCCTGTCATTCGAATCTCCCAAGTTGAATGCTGCCCATGCCTCTAAAGAACCCCAAACATGGAAAAAAGAAGCTTCCCCTTATTTCTCTCAGTACAACAATGGGCAAAAAGCATCTGAAACGTCAAAAACTCCCAGTTTTCATTTAATTAGATATAAACCGGGAAAAAAATCTTTGGGACCGGACACTGAACACAACCCAGATAATAAAAGCAAAGCTGGAAAACTCCTTGGTGGAGATGGGCTTTTTGACAGGTGGCATTCCAGTCGAACCTTGAAGACTCCTGAAGACCATGGTAAGTGGAGTGAAAGAAACGCTGCAGGAACGTCTCAGAATTTTAGATCCCCCTTATGTGACTCCTCTTCTAGTTCCAGCGAGCAAAATTCATTCAGACACCAGTTTAACTCTCCATCAAACAAGGAATCTCAGTCAGGAGTAGCCGAATGTCCAAATAAACCCGAGAAGTATGAGCCGTCCTATAAGATTCAAGTCAATTATTCTCCAAGTGCTGAGACAACTGGGGTTTCTGCTCAATCTGCTTTTCAACCAGTTTAGTCTGGCTCAATCTCGCACCCCTTTCCAAGTGCCTTTCATCTCAAACAACATAATACTCGAAGTCAACAGCCTCTGAGGTCCAAGTAACCTGCAAGGCCCTTCACACTGGACTTAAAAATTCAAGCTGTTCCAGTTCGCAGATTAAGCTGTTTTTATCATCAGCTCAAGGATTCAGTCACCAGTATTATGGATGTAAACTAAGGATGCTCTGAGGCCACTGTCGTTTGCTTTCCAACAGGACCCTGATTATATATTTATGATGATCCAAGTGTCAAGAACCCAGATTTGTTTTTTTGCAAGGTTTAGTCACTTATCATCTTCCCAGCCTGGTCTTAACAGGGAGTATTGTTTTAATAGCCCTGCCTACCTGACATCAACACTCCTGTACTTGGAATTTGGTGGATTGCATGTATGTGGAAATGTACAACCACCTACAAACAAGTTTGTAGATTTCTTTGGAGGAATGAGCCTGATCCCCCAGCCCCAGTGATCCGGATGTGCATTTTTATTTTATTTTTTATCTACGTGTCGGCAGCCTTTACTGGCTGAGGG
Source organism: Garcialebias charrua (assembly GCA_038048925.1). NCBI lineage: Eukaryota > Metazoa > Chordata > Actinopteri > Cyprinodontiformes > Rivulidae > Garcialebias > Garcialebias charrua. Next base: position 30,574 of record JBBPBX010007815.1, on the reverse strand, counting down.
CAAAGTGGAGCAGCCACACTGGAACAGGGAGCAGGCGAGTCTTTTTACAATTCTGAGATATCGAACAATTGATGACTATGCTATTGTCTTATCTTTTTTTTTTTTTTTTTACAGGTTATACAGCTCAACTGAAGCACTGAAACCGATGCATTCTCTATTAAAATTGTTAAAACTATTCTCAATGGATTCTTTTACACAACAATTCTTTTTGCTTCAGTGATGTTGCAGATTTTTGACACTAAAGCTTAAAACCTTTTCCCCACTCAAACTACCAGGGGTGTCAGTCTTTCAGTATGTCTTTGTACAAATCCATAGGATGATTAATTGCCAAACTGCTTGGGATTGGCATGAGCAAATTTGTTGCCCAATATGGAAATGCATAGATGCATTCTCAGTTGTTTTTTTTTGTTTTTTTTACATTGTAGACATTTTGAGTTCAATCAGAGTTCAATCACTTGGATTTAACTAAATCACTTGGATTTAATTAAAGTGGCCTTTTTGTGAGAGCAAAAGTTAAATATTTAAAGTTTGCATGAAACAAACACTGGTGTCCTTTGCCTAAAGCAAAATTAGCTAATTTAACAATTTCTCAGTTTGTCCTATACCGTCTAAAATTAGAACAATTTTGCAGTTTTTTTAATCCCTTTAAAAGTAAAAATAGGATATAAATTGGAAAATTCCCTCAAACTTTGCTGTAACCTCCTAAATTAGACGTAAATCATTCTGAGGAGAAAGTTAAAACTTGTGTTTTATCATAACCTTTGCTAAATTATTTAAATTATTCATTTCAGATTTTTTTAAAAACCACCAAGAAAACTATTTACAAAACGATAAACAAAACGATACATTTAAATTATTCATTTCAGATTTTTTTAAAAACCACCAAGAAAACTATTTACAAAACGATAAACAAAACGATACATGAAATGAAAGAAAGCTGAAGAAAAATCTTATCGCTGCCCCTTCTTAAACAAAATTATTTCAAACGCTCAATTCAAACAACAATCGCATATAAAAAATAACAACTCATCACACTACTAAACCATATATAGTAATTAGGATATAAACCAACTTATGAATATTTATTCAGAAATCTAGTTTTAATCTTTTTCTTAAACAGAGACATTGACTTTGTAGCTTTATTTATCATTTTCCAAACCATTCCACAGACCTATTCCCTTAATTAAAGTAGACTTAAGTTGGTTCTATGCTGTGGTATAACAAAAATATATGTTCCCTTTAAAGTGTAGATACTTTTTCTTTTTATAAAAGTGTTTGGATATTTGAGGGTAATGTAAGGTTCTGAGCTTTGTACAAAACTAAAAGAATATTATAGTCAACCAAATCATAAAACTTCAGCAACTTCAAATTGCAAAGCAAAACATTTATTGGATGGCAGTAATGTTTTCTTGTAATAATTCTTAGCTCTTTTCTGTAAAGTAAAAATAGGCTTAGTTATAGTCTTACACGCTGTACCCCAAACATCTATACAGTAAATTAAATGCGGGACTATAATTGTATTATATAACAAATCTAGTGCTTTATCATTTAGTAAATTTCTTACTATAGCACTGCAATGGACTTAATATAATTTAGTTTTTACTAAATTTATGTAATCATTTTATTTAAAAGCGCCTTTAAGGACACCCAAGAACACTTGTGGTGTTTCCATGACAATATATCTGCAATTACACCCAAAAACTTCACCTCCTTTACCCTGCACATCTCAACACCATCAATCTTAAAAGGAACATAAACACTTTCTTTTCTTTTTTTTTTTTTTACTAAATATATATTTTCAGTTATACAACTTTGAAACTTTTTTTTACATTATTAAAATCTGTCAATGGGAAAACCATCCAGAATACAACTGAAAATGATTATTTTAAAACTATAAATGGAAAACATTGCTATTTGGCCATGTGGCTGTCCTGGTTTCTTGACATTAACCAAACGTGTACTGGGCTTTCCTGTTTTAAACCCCTCACCATCAGAACAATTTTTAAAGGTCACTATTGGCTAAGAAACAAATGGTGACCTTGGTTTCTCCTTGAATGTGATGAAAAACATTTGTAGGGCCATGCTTTCTTTAAAAGGGTGTGAGTACATGCACACCTTTTTTTCTGGAAGCTGGGACTTTTCCGTTAAGTATAATGAAGTGTGATGAAGTGTGTGTGTGTGCGCGCGTGTGTGTGTGTGCACGCGTGTGTGTGTGGGTGCGCGTGTGTTAGTGAGGTATTGCTGTAAATGAATAAACTAAAAGGTTTCAGACACTTCAAAAGCTTGTACAAATTAAAACTGTGCGAGAAGGTAATTTTCATCTAAACATTAAATAATACCACAATTCTCATTAGGGCAAGTTGCAATTCATGGTTTGAAGTGAAATAATTATGGAATGGAAATTTTTCCTGCATGAGGTTCAAAGAAACAAGTTTCAAGTAAAATATTCAGGTTTCAAATTAAAGGTCTTTGACATGCTAAGACGGAAGATTCAGTTCAGTCCTGTACAAACTGGATTCCAAAAAAGTTGGGACACTAAACAAATTGTGAATAAAAACTGAATGCAATGATGTGGAGGTGTCAACATCTAATATTTTATTCAGAATAGAACACAAATCACAGATCAAAAGTTTAAACTGAGAGAATGTATCATTTTAAGGGAAAAATATGTTTCAAAATTTCATGGCATCAACAAATCCCAAAAAAGTTGGGACAAGTCCATTTTTACCACTGTGTGGCATCCCCCCTTCTTACAACACTCAACAGACGTCTGGGGACAGAGGAGACCAGTTTCTCAAGTTTAGAAATAGGAATGCTCTCCCATTCATGTCTAATACAGGCCTCTAACTGTTCAATCGTCTTGGGCCTTCTTTGTCGCACCTTCCTCTTTATGATGCACCAAATGTTCTCTATAGGTGAAAGATCTGGACTGCAGGCTGGACATTTCAGTACCGGATCCTTCTCCTACGTAGCCATGATGTTGTGATTGCTGCAGAATGTGGTCTGGCATTATCTTGTTGAAAAATGCAGGGTCTTCCCTGAAAGAGATGACGTCTAGATGGGAGCATATGTTGTTCTAGAACAGGGGTCTGCAACCTTTACAATCAAAAGAGTCATTTTGCACCTTTAAATAACGGTTGAATGAATGAAAAAATTAAAAGTGTTCAGAGCCGCAACAACAGGCTACAACTGTGGTTATCAACTGGTGGCCCATGGGCCACTTTAGCTTTGTTGGAAGGGTCTTTTGTGTCCACTAGGGGTGACATAAAATAAAATAACTAATGAGTTCTATTTTTACAATTTAAGACAAATGGGAAAAAAAAGAGATTATTTTAAAGAGGGTTTTTTAAATTAATAACTATGAACTATACAAACCTAGTTTTTTTATTGTGGAAAATGTATAGAAATAAAGCATAAAAAGTTTTACTCCTTGTACTTGTTCAAATATCCACATATTTGCCAATAAAATTATATACAAACTGCTAAAATTATAGTCGTTTTTTTGTTGTTTGTATAACAGCCAAATCTGTTTTGGTCAAAGCTTGAAAGAGCTGCTGCAGAGGGACCAAAGAGCCGCATGTGGCTCCAGAGCCGCAGGTTGCAGACCCCTCTTCTAGAACCTGAACATAGTTCTCTGCATTAATGGTGCCTTTCCAGACATGCAAGCTGCCCATGCCACAAGCGCTCATGCAACCCCATACCATCAGTGATGCAGGCTTCTGAACGGAGCGTTGATAACAACTTGGGCTATCCTTGTCCTCTCTGGTCCGGATGACATGGCGTCCCAGTGTTCCATAAAGAACTTCAAATTGTGACTCATCTGACCACAGAACAGTCTTCCATTTTGCCACACTCCATTTTAAATGACCCCTGGCCCAGTGCAAACGTCTGAGCTTGTGGAGCTTGCTTAGAAATGGCTTCCTCTTTGCACTGTAGAGTTTCAGCTGGCAACGGTGGATTGTGTTCACTGACAATGCTTTCTGGAAGTATTCCTGAGCCCATTCTGTTATTTCCTTGACAGTGGCATTCCTGTTTGAGGTGCAGTGACGTTTAAGGGCCCGGAGATCACGAGCATCCAGTAGAGTTTTACGGCCTTGACCCTTACACAGCGATTGTTCCAGATTCTCTGAATCTTTTGATGATGTTATGCACGGTTGATGATGATAACTTAAAAGTCTTTGCTATTTTACGCTGGGTAACACCATTCTGGTATTGCTGCACTATCTTTCTGCGCAACAATGGTGGAATTGGTGATCCTCTTACCATCTTGGCTTCTGAGAGACACTGACACTCTGAGAAGCTCTTTTTATACCCAATCATGTTGTCAATTGACCTAATTAGTGTTAATTGGTCTTCCAGCTGTTCGTTATATGCTCAATTTCCTTTTTCCAGCCACTTATTGCTACTTGTCCCAACTTTTTTGGGATTTGTTGACACTGTGAAATTTTGAATCAACATATTTTTCCTTTAAAATGTTACATTTACTCAGATTAAACTTTTGATCTGTCATCTATGTTCTATTATGAATAAAATATTAAGATGTTGGCACCTCCACATCATTGCATTCAGTTTTCATTCACAATTTTGTTTAGTGTCCCAACTTTTTTGGAATCCGGTTTGTAGTTCCCATCTCTTGTGCCAAGTCATAAAATTGAGTTTGCAGACTCGCATGAACAAGTAAATTTTTCACATTGCTTATAAATCATGCTATGAACACGTTCATGCAGTTTGTGAAACTTGGTAAGATCTGTTTGTGCTCAGTCACTATCACACTAAATTTTAGCTCGTTATCTGTGAAGTTTGCCAAAATATGGCCAATTTTGTGTTGGCTACAGCCAACATTGTTAGTCTTCTTAAAGTGACTTCTGAAGGTAATCAGTTGTAACCACTTACAATTCTGAAGTCTAAACTTAGATCAGCAGAAGTTTTCCATGCTCTGTTGACTCCTTTGGTCTCAGTCAAGGTTATTCTTCAGTTCGGTCAGGGTATGTTAACAGCGTAAAGATTCTATTTACCTCTTGAGTTCTGACTAAAACATACCCACAGGGTATTAATAATTAACTTCTGTAAAAATAAATAAAAGACACAAGGAATGGAAAACAAAATCAAATGCAGATAAAGAATTATATTTTCTCACTTCATTTTCTTTTCTTTTGGTCAAAGGCTAATGACTAATCCATATTGTCACACAAGTTGTTTCTGAATGGAACAGCATAATTCCTGGTACAGCTCAGACCAGCATTTCTTGGCTGACCCCTGCAACGTGAACTTGTCCGTGTTGGACTTAATAGTTCCTGTAATGAGTCTTGTTGGAGTGTTCACTGAACAGGTGAACAACTTATATGACCTCAGGCGCTTCCTGCATTGCTACCGTGAGGTCAAATTTAAACCCAACCCTGGTAATAAAGCCTCCCATGTTCACCTTAAACTGCAGCGTGGATGCATTACCTTCATTGTCGCACCGATTGCTGCAAGTGAAAGGAAAGTTTTTTTTATTTTTTCAGCAACGATCAGCTTACTTTCCTAATTATTTTAGATTGTTGCGACATCAAAAATGGAATTACCAGCGGCCAACAATGGTGTTAACTTGGCTGCGTACAGAGCTAACCTCCCGTTGTCTGTACTTAATGGTAAGGCAAATGGAGGGTTTGACGAATCCGAGTATTCTCAGGTCTACGGTGATGGCAACAGTGTAACGTCCCATGCACCTGGTGCTCTCACTGGCTACGATACTTTGGATGCCCCACCACACTATGACTTCTACACCAACACCCAGGTGCTGGGCCGACGGAGACGCTCCAGACCATCGCTGTACCAGCTGCACGCCAACCCCGAGGTGAGTAATCTCAGCAGTGTAACAGCTCTAATAGTTGTTTGCACTCAGATGGGTAAAAAGTAAGAACAAAAATTAAAATTTGTAGTTTACACATGTAAAAAAAAAATGTTTGAACTATTATTTCCGCTCACTTTAATGGAATAGTATTACTTATATTATGATGAGCTTTTCTTAATGCCATGGTTCAAATTATTTATAAAAACAAGGCTATTGCATTTAATGAAGATAAATATTCAAAAGTAATTCACAGTAAGGATAACTGCCATCCTAAACCTTCTCTCACAGACTTTCATTGTTTTGTTTTTTGGTAAACAAAGTTGCTGTCATGAGTCAAATTTCAGACATGTTCCGACATCATAGCCGCATTGCATCATTTTGTAATGTTGCGTTAATTTCATACACATTAAACTGAATATTTTTGTAATTTCAAATATAAGCATATTTAATACTAGTGATGCTTTTTCTGGCATGTTAAAAGTTATATGAAGGAACTATGATGACATTTAACAATAAATTAGAAATGTGCTTGGATGTAAAGATTTTAAGGCATAGTAGCTGATGTCTGTCTTGTTTGTTGTTTTCTCTCTTTTTGTTTGTACGACTGATGTAACGCAACTTCATTTGACCAGGATGACTCCAGACCTCCTCTGTATGAGGAGACAACAGCTGGACGGATGGATGACGACAGTTCTGAGGAAGAGGAGGATGAGCAAACTGAAGCACAATCTGAACCCACTCGTTTTGGCTGGGTGCAGGGCGTCATGGTAGGTAGAGCGGGATTAACAGCAAATTACACAAATACATGTAGAGACATGGTAAATGGAGCTTATTTATATAGCGCTTTCTAGCCCCCTTTGAGGGGCCCAAAAGCGCTTTACAATACCAACCATCCACCCATTCATACACACATTATGTTCATGTTCAAGACCTGATGTTGCTTTGTTCTTACAAGAACGAGTCAAATCAACAAGACAATCTTTAAATGTTTTAAATCTTTATTATTACCAATAAATATCAAATAAAAACATAGTAATGAGAATAACTCAAATTGTGGATTGAGTTCTAAAACAAGTGGTGCACAAAATGAAAACTGAAAAAAAAAATCCAGTTTTCTTTATAAGAGTAACAAAAAGTAAATAGGTCACAGACAAAACTTGTTTATCGAAGACTTTCCT
>JBBPBX010007814.1:0-64216 GCA_038048925.1 Garcialebias charrua | reverse complement strand
TCACTCAAGACGGTCCTGCGAAGTTCAGGTTGAAGCAAGGTGAGATGCAATAAGATGGCGGACGTGAGACGTACAACGTCCTTTATACCAGAGGGGCGGGGCCCCTGGTGACGCTGAAGTCTCTCTTGCCTTAAAAAGGCGTGATTGTAATTCTTCAGGTGAACCGCGCGAGGGCGCAATTCCCACACTATATGTTGCACCGCAGTGAACTGACTGATAGGGAACAATTGTTTGTTTGCTCAACATTATAGCAAAGGTGTGTCTCAGTTTAACTTTTACTTAATAAATGCACGTTAATGGTCAAATCAGCTGCATTTTGCCAAGGCAGCAAAATTAAGCTGATTTGACAGTTGCTCCAGGCATGAGCCTTGAGCTGGACAAAGGTGGCAGACTGTGGCACTAAGCTCAAATGAGACAAAGTCTAACTTTATATATAATAATAACAATAAAACCCCTCTCACATTTATGCCCAAAGTCTTCTGAATTAAGAACTTCTTACTTTAAAAGGTTCAGCCTCTGCATGGTGCAGCTCAACACGTGAACACTCGCAGGTAACTAATACCAAAGGTCGAGAAAAGTGGTTAATTATATGTAGGACAGTCAGGAAGTACCTGATCCCTCAGTGTGTCTCAACGTACCTTGTTGTCACGTTTTAAGTGTCCAGAAAGCGGCGTCTTAACTTCCACGCAAAGTTAAACAGCCGATTTGAAGATTATCCTTTTGTTAAGAAGGGCTGCGGCAGGTGTTACACCAAATCCTGCGACTTGTCAAAATCTGGGACGCCAGGGGGCGATAGCGTACATTCCCCCGTATGTACGTCGTGCGCGTAGTTCCCTTTCCGCAGCAGCCTGTGAACACGGCCCACTGGGAACAGGCTATATGCCACGGACTTCCGTTCCAGCACTTCCGCATTCTTAGCCCGTAAGACGCACTTCCGGTTTGCGGACAACAACACTATAAGCCATGGCGTTTTTCACACGATCTCTGCAGGACTTGCCGAATGTCTCTATTAATGATGTGTACAGAATAATTCACACCTTATCTAAAGCCCCCACGTCTAAAAAGGACAAAGGATTCAAGCTGTATGTGTCCAATTACATAAATAACTACGAAGGTAAGTCGGTATTTGTTTTCAGTTCACCAAACTGCATCATGTAGGCTAACACGGCTAACATAGCTAACCTTGCTAAATTGTTGAGGAAACGTCTTTTGTCTGTACAATGTTTCTTACTAACACAAATGTTAGTTTCAAACAAGGAGGCAGGAGAAGTCACAGTTAGGGCTGAGTGTTTCCCGTCAATGAGGAAGAGCAAGAAGCCCCACTGTTTGAGTGTAAGTCAAAGCAACCCAACATGTTCACTACAGGGCTGTGTTTTAAGAAGCTAGTACGACTTTGAAGAAGTACACATTTTATAAATGATAGTCAAACTAAAGCACATAACATTAATTGACTACTCAAGTTATCATTGATTGAAAAATAAACCAAAAAATGCACATGTTGTGTTTATTTTATTTGTTTATTTCTGAGGTACACAAAAAAAACTGTTGCTTCAGGTCTGTTCTTTTATAATTAAGTACTGTATCTGTGAATCCTGTAACTGCAATATATATATTTTATATATATATATATATATATATATATATATATATTATATATATATATATATTTGTGTGTGTGTGTGTGGTTGTCTAATTATGGTTGTCTTTTTATAATAGCATTTAGAGTTGGTACATTTTGGTCTCTGAAATATTTGGTATTGTACACAGATGGTGCTGAGGGAATCAAAGCCAGTGGAGTTTCAGGGATGCCAGTGCACCTGTGTGGCAGGTACAGTCTTGTGCAGCCATGTGGCAGCTCTGCTCTTCCAGACGGCTCAGTACTCACAGTCGAAGCTTCAAGCTGTCCCTCCAGTCCTAAGCTGCACAGACACGGAACAGAAGTGGCATAAACCGAGGACAATGGTAACTACATATAAATGACTCTTTATTCATGATTATGAATTATACTGTAGTTCAATTTTTACAGCAATGTTGTTTTTGGATGCAGGGCATAAAACCTGGTCCAGTAAAGGACATGGTCGTCGTGTCAGCAAGACCTAGAGAGAGGAAAATCTATGAAGGAATTAGGTTTGTTTTAATTTAAAGAACACAGACACAATCGTTTTTAGACAAGACAATAATTGTATTGCCTAAAATACAATAACATAGGCTTTATTAAGTATAAATGTCATAATTTGCCTATTAATTTCTTCTTTATGAAAAACTTGTATTTTTCTACACAGAAGCAACTTGTATAAAGTGCGTATTCACCGGTGTATAATACGCTCCTGTGTATAATACGCTTTGTCCAATTTTTGGGAATAAATCAGAAAAAAAAGTACATTATACGCTTCGGTGTTTAATGCGCACTGCCGATGCAGTCTTTTTTATGGCCACTAGATGGCGCCAAACCCTCCCCAACGTTGACGTTATGCGTCACCCCACCGCTGAGACAACTGGGGAATGTGGTCCATTGTGCAGCACGACTTGAATTTAATTAAATTTTAACTACAGAAACGCCTAAAAATATATTTGTCAGCTGAATATATATATATATGTTAACGTGTCTCTGTTTAATTTTTGTTAATAAATGATTACAAATCAGCTGAATTTAAAATATAAACAACACGATGTGCGCACAGCACACAACAGGCCCACAGGCCCGGTTTGGAGCGAGAGCTGAATTTAATTAAACTACCGTACAGAAACACTTAAAAAATATATATTTGTCAGCTGAATATATATGTTAACGTGTCTCGGTTTAATTTTTGTTAATAAATGATTACAAATCAGCTGAATTTTGAACGTAAACAACACGATGCTCTCACCCAGAAATGGTTTACTGTAGCGCAGCAAGAACTGAATTTAATTAAAATTAAACTACCGTACAGAAACACTTAAAAAAATTATTTGTTAGCTGAATATATATATGTTAACGTGTCTCGGTTTAATTTTTGTTAATAGATGCACTTTGACTGTTACAACAACATAAATACAGCGGCTTTAAAATTAATACACACTCACTCCGCCCATAAAAATGACAGAAACAGATACCGTTTACAGTTTTTATTCAAACAAATTATTTACACTACTATTTACACTATTCAAAACCTTCAAAGTCTTCATCTTTCGTGTCGCTGGCAAACAGTTCAGCCATCGCACGGTCCAGCTCACCGGTGCTCAAAGGCCCAGTCTGGTCCTCCTCTTCCTCCTCCTCCTCGCTGGTGTCCTCTGCTCCATCTGGCCGTGGGATGATCCCAGCCTTAATGAATCCAGACTGGATTATTTTTGTGGAAATTGATTTCCAGGCCTTGTCGATCCAGTCGATGGCCTGCAGGAACGTGGCGTGGCGCATGCGGCCTGTTGCTGTGAAGCTGTGATCCCCGTCGACCATCCACTGCTCCCACAAGCGGCGCAGAGCAGCTTTAAAACTCCTGTTCACAGATATGTCGAGGGGCTGTAGAACTTTTGTGAGTCCACCTGGAATGATGTCAGGAATGGAGTTGGTCGTTTTTATCTTGTCTTTCACAGCTGGCGTGATGTGGGCTCTCATACTGTCCATGACCAAAACAGCTTTTTTAGATTTAAAAAAACCGTCTGGCCGCTTGCTGTAACATCTGGCCATCCACACATTCATCATCCCAGTGTCCATCCATCCTTTTTCATTCACTTCAACAACAACACTTGGTGGAAAGCTCTCTTTAGGCATGGTTTTTCTTTTAAAAATCACCATGGGTGGCAGCTTTGCCCCATCCGCGCAGCAGGCGAGGACCACGGTGAAGTGGGACTTTTCATGTCCTGTGGTCATGATGGAGACACTCTTCTCACCTTTCTTTGAGACACTCCTAGACATTGGCAAGTCGAATGTCAGTGGTACTTCATCCATATTCAGAATTTGTGCTGGCGAGATGTGGTGGTCGTGAACTTGGCGAGCGATGAATGCGCGGAAGCTGGCAACCTTCTCCTCGAAGTCTGCTGGAAGCTTCTGGCACATGGTGGTGCGCGCCCTCAGAGATAGCTGGTTTCTGCACATAAAACGGTAGCACCACGATACACCGCCAGCAAACTCCAAGATGTCCATGTTTTTGGCCAGAGCCACGGCGTGCAGCCGAAGCTGGACCGTGGAGACGCCTCTCCCGGCCGCGCGTTCTTCCAGAACCCACTGCTTGACCCGTTCCTCCAACAGGGGCCAGCGGGCCTTCTTCCCCCTGTTCGCCCTCTTGGACCGCTTCATGGCGGTCAGCGAGACCTCCGTCTTTCTCCACAGCCGAACACAGGCCTTGTTGACCCCGAAGTGACGTCCCGCTGCTCGGTTGCTGTTTTCCACAGCGAATTTCACGACCTGCAGCTTAAATTCTGCAGTATAGGACTTTCTTTTTGGCGGCATTTTCTCTCTTTGTTCTCTGTTCTCGGTAGTGTGTTGTCTCGTTGTTTCTCCTGCTCTCTCAGTGATTTTGCGGTGGGTGATGGGTTTTTATCTGAATAAACAAATAACAGGATGCGCCTCGAGGTACAGTCTGCAGGTAAACAGACTACAGAGCACCTTAGCGCCCATAGCGGCCGAAACTGGTACTACACCATTTTTGGTACAGTGCAGGTAAACGGACTACAGAGCGTCTTAGCGCCCATAGTGGCCGAAACTGGTACTGCACCATTTTTGGTACAGTGCAGGTAAACAGACTACAGAGCGCCTTAGCGCCGGTCCGGGGCCTTTCTGGGTGGAGTTTGCATGTTCTCCCCGTGCATGCGTGGGTTTCCTCCGGGTACTCCGGTTTCCTCCCACAGACCAAAAAACATGCTTGTTAGGCTGATTGGTGACTCTAAATTGACCCTAGGTGTGAGTGTGAGAGTGGATGGTTGTTTGGTGTGAGTGAGACAGGTCCCTCTTGTAAATGAGTCCCCGTGACTCAACGAGGCTAGCCTGTATAAATAAAGGTTGAATGAATAGTGGCCGAAACTGGTACTGCACCATTTTTTTGCCCAAAATGAAGAATCAGAGCGAAAAATGGGTCTAAAAATATGGGGAAAAATCCATAAATAATACTCTTCGGTGTTTAATATGCAGGATATTCAAATGAGCAAAAATACTGCGTATTATACAACGGAGAATACGGTACCTGCCCTCTGCCACCAATCTCGACCATAAGGGTACAGGAAGTGTACCAGGCACTTCCAGCTGAAGAAGCGCCGATGATAACCACAATGGGTGTCTCCAAAGATGTCCCTCTTGTTGACTTTTTGTTCGGTCCAGTACAAGAGGGAAGTGTTCTGTCATATCAGCTGCCAGCAAGGGTAGTTCCCAGGACCCGTCCACATCAACACGCCCCTTCTCCACCACAGTTGCCACTCGACAGTTACAGACTTGAACAGTCCAGCTGTGCATACGTATGTACGGAACAACAGCACCACCAAATGAAGTCTCTGGAGACAACATTACAGATGTCTCACACACAGAATTGAGAGCAGCACGAGGGAGCAGAGTTTCTGTGCAGAGTGGCACCAAGTTAGAAAGTTTAGAGTTACCTTAACAAGGTTTAGGGAGGTCTGTCACACCAGGGGTGACAGCTCTGCTGAAAACCTTGCAAAAAGGCTTCTGAGACCCTGCAGTCAGACTGCTGACATGCATCGGGGGCTTGCCTTAGAGCCAACAGCTGTAGAGGAGTACTGCAGGGTAAGAGAGGTCAACCACTACCCATGTGGGTTCCTGATACATCCTGATGCACCATGGATGGGGTCATCACCAGATGGAATTGTGTACGATCCGGAGAAGCAACCAGAGTTTGGCCTTTTAGAAATTAAATGCCCAAATGTGACGAGCTATGTGGACTGCTCTTACATCTTGATTAGGGATGGTAAGAAGACACTTAAACGTACACACCCATATGACTGGCAGATCCAGGGACAAATGTTAATGTCAGGGTGTGAGTGGTGTGACTTTGTCATTTACACTGAAAATGACATGTTTATTGAGAGAGTTCGTCGTGACATTCAAGTACTCCAAACCATCAAACAAAAGGTTGACCATTTCTTTTTTTATTTTTACCTCAGTACTTGCCTGGTCAAATAAGGTTAAATTGTAAAGCTTAACCCAATAATTCTCAGTCGGGTCATCTGGACAGTGTCTTTTTTATAGCAAAGTTTCATCCTCTATCTGGAGGGCTTCATCAGTCTGAGGACTTCCAGCAAACTGTTCCCCCACCAAGAAGTAAACACCTTAAGTACCGTACTTTTCGGAGTATAGGTCGCACCTTTTTATCATTTTTTTCATGGCCTGTGACCTATACTCAGGTGCGACCTATATATGGCTTATCACTTTCGGTGAAACAAATTTTTAAATCCAGCTCATTTCACAATTACGTTCATTTATTAAGGAAAAGTTCAGCTCAGACACATATATTTGCTATCATTTTTATCAAACAAATAATTGTTTTTAAGTGTTAATCTTCTTAAAAGCCTTGCTGTGCGCTCCTGTGGCAGACATTTGCAGCAGAGCTAAACGTAGGTGCGACCTATCTAGGGATTTTTCCAATCTATTGGTGATAATTGGACAATGCGACCTATACACAGGTGCAACTTATACACCAGAAAATACTGTAGACCTACTTAAGATGTTTACTTCTTGGTGGGGGAACAGTTTGCTGGAAGTCCTCTGACAGATGAAGCCCTCCAGATAGAGGGTGAAACGTTTCTATAAAAAAGACACTGTCCAGATGACCCGACTGAGAATTATTGGGTTTGGTACCTGGATTATTGAGAATGAACTTTGTAAAGCTTAACCTTTGTACATATGAGATTAAATATACCGTACTGTTAATACCTGTGTCAAGTTCCTTAAATTTGAGTTTTAATCAGTTACATAAATTTATTTCTCTTTAAGGTCAGATACAATTTATTCTGTTTGAAATTTGCTATTCGGCTGTGATAATCATACCCTCTTTGTGAAATGTTTTTTTCTGTGTCATAACTTTTCATTCACTAGAAGATGAGGGGCTTTTTTCATAATTTTTTTAATTACTGTTATCATTTCAGTTTTATTTGCATAAATATCCCACTTGATGGCTTGACTTATATGAAAAATGTTATTAAGGAAATGATTTAAAGGAAAAAAGAAAGAGAAATTAAAATACCTCCTACAGTGATTTACTTTTATTGTAAGTACAAAAATAACAAAATGAAACGTAAATATACAGTGTACTTTCTTGTTGTTACTCAGATGTCAGGCTTCTTTGCCCAGGCCTTTACTAGTGGGCCATTTTCATAATTCGTGAGTAGACACGCAACAGTGAACAGCTGGTTGATTATCCCAAATACACCAAGGGGAATTTCAGAGTCAAGAAACTTGTGCTCTTTGACCCGGCGAATGAAGCGCTCCACATGCACCCTGAGACGTGCTATGTCCTGGGTCTCTCTAACTTCCACTGCAGACATCTGAGACCTGCCACGCAGAAAAGCTGGCCTGTAAACTTTGCAGGGAACAATGTCATCAATAAGAAAGCCCTTGTCCACCATAACAGCCATCCCTGGTTTTAACAGGGTGAGGAGACCAGATTCACGTGTGATCTGCTTGTCACTGATAGACCCGGCATACAGTCCAGAGATGAATGTCACTGCCCCATGAGGTGCAATCCCAATCAGCCCTTTAAGAGTGCAGTGGGATTTATAAGATGAAAACACCTCACTCTGGAGGAAAGGGGAAGATGGGCACTGACACCTCAGCTCAGTGCAATCAAGGATGACTGTTGTGTCAGGATAGTCATTGAAGTCTGCCGGTAGACGTTTGCGTATCTCTTCCTCCGATGCCCAGATACTAATTGAACCAAAAACTGTGAATAAAAAATTGCTCCATGTTGTTATGATCCTGCTGACGGTGGACTGATGGACACCGTAACGGTCAGCAAGATCACGTTGCTTGGATCCAAGGGCAAGGTAATTTAAGAACATGAAAAACTCATCGATCAGCTGCAAAGTACGCGTTGAGGGAGTGGAGTCGAGGGCAGTTCCTCTCTGTCCTTGGCGAACACTGACCATGTATGGCAGAGAGGGCTCAATCATGCCCCAGAAATTCATCAGGATCTCATAGGATGCAAACCTGAAGAAAAAAAAAACACATACCATAACAATTAGTGTTCATGTTTCACTGCACAGCATACTTAAAAACAAATTAAACCCCAGGCACTGTGAGCACATGCTGTAATACATATAATTAATTTATAATACAAATATTTACATGGTACATTGTGATTATTTATTTATGTTACATTATTCATTGCTGAATGTTGTTCGAATGGATATTTTTAGTTAATTTTGTTTTAAAGAAGGGGCAGATCTGATAAAGGTTATTTCTTCTTCTGACACCTTTCATTTTATGTATTTTTTACTTTTAATAATGTGGTTTTGTAAATTGTTTTTTGTGTTTTAAATATGAAATGAACAAAAATAACGAAATAAAATATTTACATACACCCAAATAATATATCTAGGCACACACACACACACACACACACACACACACACACACACNAAATTGTTTTTTGTGTTTTAAATATGAAATGAACAAAAATAACTAAATAAAATATTTACATACACCCGAATAATATATCTAGGCACACACACACACACACACACACACACACACACACACACTATACATGTATATATACTGAATAGGGAGAGAGACAGAGTGAACTTAATTCAAAATGGAGTTTTTGCTTTTGCATATAACACGTGAAAAGGTTTTCTAAAATAATTTTATTGTCTGTGTAACACAAACGTGCGCGCATCCACACCCCGCACACACACACACACACCTACCTTGTGAAGAATCGAATGTCCTTGTCGGAGGATGCAAAACGGTGAATGCCGAACCGCTGCCTCAGCGACATGCTCTGAAGCTGCTCCCGTAGCTGGCGGAGTTCCTCCCAGAGATCATTATTTTCCTCCAGCAAATTATCCACAACTGCAGGCTCTGGACTAGCAGCATAATCGTGGTCTTTATGGAAGTCCACACTGGATGTTGTGTCATCTTCCTCCTCGCTGTCCTCTGGAGGTGGTCTTTTCCTTCTCTCCCAAACCCCGGGTCTTGGAGGTGGAAGGGAGAAATTATTCCACTCAAACAAAGCAGGTACAGCTCCCTTTTTTAACCTCCGTCTTCCCTTTTCTGATGCTGGCTCTTGAATGTCCTCAGTTTTGAAATGCCGACTACAAACGCAGGTGTGAGCTTTTATAGCTAAGTTTTCCCTGCGGATAGCCGCGATCCATTGTCGCCTTAACTCCTCATCAGCAGGAAAATGAAAAAAACTAACTACTCTATTGTACTTACTGCTTACTGGACACAACGGAACACAACAGAACTCAGTTGTAGTGCCAGTAGCTCGCAGATGCTTTCCGTATTGAGTCTTTTTCATGGTTTACTACTAGGAGCTAACGCTAACAACAACGGCAGTGGATATGAACCGGAAGTGACGGATATGTGTTGCATTTTACCGGAAGTACGTCATGGCCCTCCGTGGCATATAGGCTATTCATTGCTGACCAACATTTCAGACACTAAGATACACCCTATTGCTGTCAGCGATCATGTACCAGTTACTTTAAAGCTGCAATATGTAATTTCTGGAACACGCTGGTACTTAGAAAAATTTTAAACAGAGACACGTTTCTGGTCCCTCCTCACTCAGAGCCATATATGGCTCTGCTCCACCTTGCTCGCGCTGCAGCCTGGAATGCTCCACCCCCACTACATGTCCCGTCTCAGCAACTGCGAAGTTCTGTGATTATATGTTAATAAAACACTCTAAAAAATAAAATAAAACCATGGAGCACTGGTCTAGCAAAACAAAAACACCCTGAAATCTGCAGAGCCTCACGCTGCCACGTTGGACATGAGTTTAATTCGCTTATGACAAATTAATACATTTCCTCATTTCTGTAAGTGGAGGAAGAAGCGATCACTTGACTTTTGGCAAAAACAAACAAAAGAAAAGTCCAGCTCAGGGATGAAGAAGGGGAATTTAATACATTTGTGTCACATACAAAACAGTTTAGCATCGCTTTGCAATTCTTTGAATGAGTACATGCGCGGCCGCTACGGGCTGGGACCGGGGGAGGCGTTGGTTAGGAACATGAGAAGTGAGAAGCTCTGTTTTTATTGGCTGGTTAAATTATTGGGTGGTTAACGGCAGGTCACTGTGTGTTTTTATAAATGCTGATAGAGAAGCAAGAGGACTATAGTTTTTTCAGAGATTACTTTGTCTAACATCAGTTTGTCAGGAGATAGTGACAGAGTGAAGAAATATGTTAAAAATATATTTTTAGAAAAGTTACAGACTGCATTACAAAACTGCAGACTGCAGCTTTAAATATAACTAATAAGAATGAAATCCCAAAAAGTATAAACTGGAGATTAAATACATCACTGCTTAAAGACGAAGAATTTATACAATAATTTTAAAAAGAATGGATATCGTATTTAGAGTTTAATGACTTGCCAGGAACATCAGCATGTACACTCTGGGTGGCTGGGAAAACAGTTATGAGAGACTAAATAATATCCTATTCAACAAATGAAAAGAAAAAAGAAAATAAACATATTGAGGAATTGAGAGAAACCACTCAAATTAATAAAAGGTTTACAAGGAGAGAAAATACAGAAAAAATATGCAAGACAAAATTAGAACTAAATGAGTTTATTGAAAAACAAAACAAATTCTTGGTACAAAGACTTCGATTAGAAAATTTTGAACACAGTAATCACTCAGGGAGCTTTTTAGCTAACCAACTCAAATTAAACAGAAAAAAAGGTCTACGGTATATATGGTATTAAAGAAACAAATGGAAACATAACTTATGATGAGGGAAAAGTAAACAGTGTTTTTAGAGATTTCTATAAAACTCTATACACTCCACAAATAAATCCATCAGATGAGGATATTATTCAATTCTTGGAGAGAGTAACACTTCCGAAATTAGACAGTAGTCAATCATCAGAACTAGACTCACCATTAACATCAGAAGAGCTCTGTGAAGCCATTAAAACATGCCTAATAAAAAAATCTCCAGACCCAGATGGATATCTGGCAGAATTCTATAAAGAATTCTGGAACATACTGGAACCAATATTTCACAGAATGCTACATGAGGCAGAAGAAAATGGCAGGCTTCCAACACATATGAATTCAGCCAACATTAGTTTCCTATTAAAACCAGGCAACGACCCAGTATTACCTACCAGTTATCATCCCATCTCTTTTATTAATGTTGATGTTAAAATAATTTGTAAAGTCCTCTCTAAAAGATTAGAGAAGACAACTCCTCTCATTATTCATCCTATTCAAACTGAAAGAAAGAAACTCGACCACAAAATCTTGCAGATTATATAATTTAATAGAGTATTCATATACTGTAGTAAAAATATTAGAACAGCTATTTTGTCTTTAGATGCAGAAAAAGCATTCGATAGAGTAAATTGGAATTGTTTGTATGCTACCTTGGTTAAATTTGGATTTGGGAACTATTTCATTAATTGGTTAAAAATTTTTATATAGCTCACCAACAGCGTGTGTCAGGACAAATAATCAAATATCTTCAAGCTTCTGTTTAAAGATGGGTACCAGGCAGGGATGCCCACTTTCACACGCACTATTTGCTATTTTTACTGAACCTTTAGCAGCAGCAATAAGACAAACTGCTGATATTAAAGGCATACAGTGTAAAAATATAGAACATAAAATTAGTCTTTATGCTGATGATGTTTTACTTCTCTTTCAGAACTCAGAAAACGCAATATCTAATGTTATCAAATTAATAAACTTGTTCTCAAAAGTTTCTGATTATTCTATAAATTGGTCAAAATCTACAGCTCTTCCAATTATTTGCGTGTTTAATACATCTCTCAATGAAAGACTACAATCAGGTAACATTACATACTTGGGTATTAATATTTCTCTTAGATTGGAAGACTTAATAAAATTGAATCATATCCCACTTTTGAAGAAAATTGAAGATGATCTTACTAGATGGAAATCTCTACCCATATCACTTACGGGAAGAGTTGCCTCAGTAAAAATGATGGTCCTGCCGAGAATAAATTATTTATTCTCAATGATTCCAAATAAACCTTCAACTGAATAGTTTAAGTCCCTGGACTCTTTCATATCTAAATTCCTTTGGAAAAACAAAACCCCATGTATTAGCTTAAAAGCATTACAGAAATCTAAAGATACCGGAGGATTAGAACTTCCCAACTTCTATCACTACTATTTAGCCAATAGGTTACAATATATCTCAAAGTGGTTAAATCCGAATGCACTAGATAAAACTTGGATAGACATATAGCACAACTATAAAAAGACATGTTTGCTTTAAAACTATCAGTATTAGCTCATCTCTGACAGCATGGTGGGAGTATCTAAAAATGACAAAGTCGTCACTACTCCCATGCAGACTAACAATCATCTGGAACAATCCTGACATACTGCAAGAAAATAACATGTTAAATTTCCCAGGTTGGAAAATTAAAGGAATTGAAAGGAATTGAAAGTCTAGAACACATATTTGAAGGTGTAGACTTTATTCCATTTAATCAATTATTAATACAATACAACATTGACAATAAATACCTCTTAGAATATGTTACATGCACTGGGCATGTAATTTATTTAAGTCAGAAGAATTAGATGTTTAAAGGTTTTGAGCAGAAGCATGAGTTGTTTAAAGGTTGTGAGAGGCTGATTGACTGTAGCTGTTGCTCATTAAAACATGCTGTAAGTGGGGTGGTTGCTCCCTCTATACTGTATTAGGTCCAAGCCACAGAAGCAAAGAGAGGTCCGAAGCAGTAGCAGAGTGAGTGAAGCCATGGCCGAGTGAAGAAGAAGCCGAATAAAGGTCTGAAGCCATATGATGAAGCCATATGATGAAGCCGTATGACAAAGCCGTAAGAAGAAGCCAAACGAAGTATCTGAATGTTGAAGCCGTGAGAAAACAGCTGAAGAAGAGCTGAATGTTGAAGCCATGAGAAAATAGCCAAAGAAGATCCGAATGATGAAGCCGTGAGAAGAAGCCGAACGAAGAAGATCCGAATGGAGCTGAGACCTGCTGCCATTGTGAGAAGCTGGAGCTGAGACCTGCTGCCGTTGTGAGAAGCTGGAGCTGTGACCTGCTGTCGTTGTTGTGTGCAGGGCGCGCTCAACCTGGGTGCTAAAGACAGGAGCCGTGAGTGACTTGCTAGACTTGGAGTTTGTTTTGTTTGTTAATCATCCTGAAGCTGGATTCGAGAGGTCCGACTTTTCCTTTAATTACTTTTTTTGTGGACACAAAGACGCAGAGAGCCTAAAATGAACTCTTTTTTTAAACCATCCTTTCCGTGTCTCGTGTCCCATATGGTACGTGCCTTCGGGTCGTAACATATAATGGGGGCTCGTCAAACCTATGGAGCTAGATTGTGAGATTGTCTGATGGATCTGTGCATTTTTGATCAGACTTGTTGGAGCTAATTGTGTGAACACTATCAGCTGTACTGGTTGCTTGTGATGAGTTCAGGGACGGCTCAGGAGCGTTTACGGAAGCTTAACGCTGAGCTTGAAAGACGAGCTGCGTTTAGTAGACAGGAGATCGTAGATCAATTGAGGGAGAAAAAGCTTATTTTTGAGCAACAGCGAGCTGCTTTAAAAGAGAAGTTACTTGTACGGCAGCTTGCACATCAAGTTTTTTTTGAGAGAACAAGAGCTTGAACGTCAAAGTATTCAAGCTGCTCTAAGAGAATTTAAAATTGTACGACAAAGACATCAAGCCGCTCTGGTTGAGAAGAAAGGTCTTTTAAAGCAGGATGAAGTTGACATTGATCTGAGTGACTGTTTTTTGTTTTTTTTCTGAGACAGAACTTGTCCCAATGTGCAATGTAACAGAGGAGTCGGGCCTGACTATCCATCCTGCTCCTTTGTGTACCCTTTCAACCTGTTCACAGGAGGTTGTGAGTGTGATGGTGGACGTTGTGGAGCCTTTGCTAGAACAGAAGTAGGACGTGAATCTTTGCTGTCTGTGCTAGATGGACTGCTGGAACCGTTTGTTGAACATATCAACCATGATTGTGTTGACTCTCTATGCTTTGTCTGCAGTGTGCTTGATGACAAAGCTGTTGCAGCTGACACGTTGGTGCTGTCCGATGTTAAGACAAAGGAGTACAGTTTGCCTTTGACTGTGATATGAACGAATCACTCTACCCCTTCAGCTAGCGTCATTGATCAGAATGTTGGTGAAGGTGGTGCTCAACAGAGGCTTTTCAGAGTGAGACCTGACAAGCGATGCCTTTTTGGGTTTAAGATATTTTGAATGTGACTGGTAGTTGTGTGTGATGTGTGTTGGGTTGTTGTTTTTTACTTTGTTGTAGTTGTTGTTGTTGTTGTTGTGGATATAGGTGTTAGTATGTTTGGTTTATTTTGTATGGGTAATGAGCATGATGTAATATGGCTGCATCATCCCATGCAAATTATTATGTGGGGGTGTTACATGTATTGGGCATGTAATTTATTTTTGTCAGAAGAATGAGATGTTTAAAGGTTTTGAGCAGAAGCATGTGTTGTTTAAAGGTTGTGGGAGGCTGATTGACTGTAGCTGTTGCTCATTAAAGTATGCTGTAGGTGGGGTGGTTGCTCCCTCTATATTACGTCCAAGCCACAGAAGCAAAGAGAGGTCCAAAGCAGCAGCAGAGTGAGTGGAGCCATGGTCGAGTGAAGAAAAAGCCGAATGAAGGTCTGAAGCTGTATGATGAAGTCGTATGATGAAGCCATATGATGAAGCCGTAAGAAGAAACCAAACAAAGTATTTGAATGTTGAAGCCATGAGAAAACTGCCGAAGAAGATCCGAATGTTGAAGCAGTGAGAAAACAGCCGAAGAATATCCGAATAATGAAGCCGTGAGAAGAAGCCGAACGAAAAAGATCTGAATGGAGCCGAGACCTGCTGCCGTTGTGAAAAGTTGGAGCTGAGACCTGCCGTTGTGAGAAGCTGGAGCTGTGACCTGCTGTTGTTGTTGTGTGTGGGGCGCGCTCAACCTGGGTGCTGAAGACAGGAACCATGAGTGACCTGCTGGACTTGGAGTTTGTTTTGTTTATTAATCATCCTGAAGCTGGATTCGAGAGGTCCGACTCTTCCTTTAATTACTTTTTTTGTGGACACAAAGATAAAGAGTGCCTAAAATAAACTCTTTTTAACTATCCTTTCTGTGTCTCGTGTCCCATATGGTACGTGCCTTCGGGTCGTAATGTAGGTTTTGAACATTGAACATGAAAGTCAGAAAGAACTCAATAGTTTGACACAGCACATTAGGTCACTGAAGTTCAGGAAAACATCTGCTAAAGTTTCCTACAAAAACAGAATAAATAATCTTTGCCTTCGTGCGAACCCTCCATTATTGGAAAACTTTAATCCCTCGACAGGAACTGGACCCTCCCTGATAACCAGAACTGTTTGTGTACTTTCTAAATTAAACTGTGTACGTGCCGGGAAACTATTTCCATCCTACTAACGGGAAAACAGACCCCGTATTGACGTCATATTTGGGTATAAATATATGCAAGTGTCAGAATTAGACAGAGAACTATGGTTGTATGTTCTGTGTTGAACACTTATTAAAAACTCCCTCCTGGCTGGCTAAAGAATTAAGTTTGTCATTTCATGAATAACCTGAGAACCAAAGAGCCTCAACAATTGGCGCCTCTACGTTGGTGGAAGCCATCTGACCCTGGCTCCATGCCTTGCTTGCTGAGGCGTGAAAGAATTGGGCCTTACCGGTAATTATACTTTCTTTTATATAATAAGTGATTCTTTCTCCTCTCGGCTGGTGAGGTGTGCGTGTTGGGTCAGGGCTTTCTTGACCTTTTAGCAGTGAACTTTTTTCTTTAGCCATTTAGGATGGAAACTACATAAAACACTTAAAAAAAGACATAAGTTTTTTGAAGCTGTTGAAAAATTTAAAAGTGAAAATTAAATTTTAAAAGGTTTTCAATTGCCACATTCAAATTGGAAGTAATTGGATACAAAACAGCTTTTATTTGTCGACAGTATAAAAAATGCAGTTTTGAATGAGTGCTTTAGGTTTGAATAAACTAAATAACAAAAGTTTTTTGTAAGCACTTACGTATATAATCTAAACCATTAAAACTGTACATGTATTTTGGTTAACCGGTTGTTTAAAGCTTTAAGTTCAGTCCTGTGTGCTTGCTATGGAAAAAGCAACAGGTGTAAGTGTTGAAAATCTGGAATGATCTACCAGTCTTTTTGTTTAAAAGACAAAAAGGTTTAAAGCTGTAAATTTACAGTCCTGTGCGCGGAGTTAAAGCTCCACTGACATCATCTTTTAACTTTCCATAAAATGGCACAACACATATATATATATATATATATTAAGATTGACCCCTGATCGTTTCTGCTAAAACAATGTTAAATTAATTAGAATTCCTCTCAAAAATAGTTTAAAATTAGCGCCATTTTTTTAACACGATAAATAGGGATTTCCCCGTCGCAGGATGATGACGTCATAACAAGACTCGTCTCTACTGCGCACCTTGAAAACAATGGAGGAGATACAAACTCGATCCGTCCAATTTAGCCATTTAAAAGTTAATATTTTAGCGGATTGTCTTCAGAGAAGCCAAAGTTATTTCCAGTAAACAGCAGGTTATAATGTTTTTCAGCTCCTGCTGGTTTTTGGAGACTTTCACTTCATGAGGTGAGCAGCTGTGTGTGGAGTTACATGAGCTGCATGTGGACGAGGCAGAAGGAATTCTACAACATGTACATCGTCTCCACAGCACTGAAATGGTAATATATTAGTTAATGTTTCTAATAATTATTCAACATTATTAGTTATTAGTTTGTGTACAAAACAATTTGCACAGGCTCCTGCAGCTGTTGATTATTTTGCTTCAATTTGTCAGCTTTGTTATTTAATCCAGTCAACATGTTTACAATATTTCATATTTATTTTTCTATTTAATTTGGACATCACTTGGTGTTATAGTGGTGTATCATTAAAATGATGGAAATACTGTACATGACATTAGTTTGACCCATTGTCTTAATATACAGTATACTGCATATAATATATACTGTGTGTGTCTGTGTGTTTTATCATCAATTCACAGAAATATCTTCACCTGAAGAGTGGACACAGGTGGTGGAGAACAAACCTTGAAGAGAAACTAGACAGATGTCCTCTGCATCCAGACCTACAACACCTGGACATCAAGGAGGGTGGACGAGGAGGGTGTTGGAGTCTGAAGAAGTTCTGATTTTGCAGATTTACAGCTGTAAAGTGTCATTTTTAAGGAGCTGATGAAGTCAAACACCACTTGCTGATATTTTTTAAACTCAATTTTTTTTGATAATCTGTTCATATTAATGTTTCCCCATAGGTTTTCATATATTTGATAATATGGGATGGTTTTACTTTAATAAAATGTTTTTTTAACATTCACCAATTTTGTTTTTACTAAAGTACTTTCTGTGAGTTGTAGATGAACGAATGAAATTAAAACAGATACACAAATATTCTCACAAAGAATAACTCAACACTAACAGATAATATAGTGTACTACTGTAACTTTATTTACACATAACTACATAAACACTTGGTTCATTGTTATCCTTTTTTTTCAAACAATATGTTCATTTGAACTGTCAGAAAAAATATTAAATTTATATTTTCATTGATTCATTTTCATGTCAATGCTCTGGCAAGTTGTAGTATTTCTGTAGTATTTCTGGTGTAACGTTGTCGCGGTCACTCAAGCACCAGACGTTCTGCTTCAGCCAACGCTTTATTCAAGTACACAAAACAACAGGCCAGTAAACTCAGAGTCACTGTTTGGCCGTGACCCACGCCAGAACTCCTCAGCCTCACAACAGGTGCTTCCAGCTTCTTCACAGAACCGCCACCTGTGTCCACTCTTCAGGTGAAGATATTTCTGTGAATTGATGATAAAACACACAGACACACACAGTATATATTATATGCAGTATACTGTATATTAAGACAATGGGTCAAACTAATGTCATGTACAGTATTTCCATCATTTTAATGATACACCACTATAACACCAAGTGATGTCCAAATTAAATAGAAAAATAAATATGAAATATTGTAAACATGTTGACTGGATTAAATAACAAAGCTGACAAATTGAAGCAAAATAATCAACAGCTGCAGGAGCCTGTGCAAATTGTTTTGTACACAAACTAATAACTAATAATGTTGAATAATTATTAGAAACATTAACTAATATATTACCATTTCAGTGCTGTGGAGATGATGTACATGTTGTAGAATTCCTTCTGCCTCGTCCACATGCAGCTCATGTAACTCCACACACAGCTGCTCACCTCATGAAGTGAAAGTCTCCAAAAACCAGCAGGAGCTGAAAAACATTATAACCTGCTGTTTACTGGAAATAACTTTGGCTTCTCTGAAGACAATCCGCTAAAATATTAACTTTTAAATGGCTAAATTGGACGGATCGAGTTTGTATCTCCTCCATTGTTTTCAAGGTGCGCAGTAGAGACGAGTCTTGTTATGACGTCATCATCCTGCGACGGGGAAATCCCTATTTATCGTGTTAAAAAAATGGCGCTAATTTTAAACTATTTTTGAGAGGAATTCTAATTAATTTAACATTGTTTTAGCAGAAACGATCAGGGGTCAATCTTAATATATATATATATATATATGTTGTGCCATTTTATGGAAAGTTAAAAGATGATGTCAGTGGAGCTTTAAGCGGCAGGTGTAAGCGATTGCCTATGTATTTTAAATTTGACACCTAAATTTAGTGAGGTACAAATAATAGAGTACAAGCTTGTGAAAGAATAAAATAAGTAAATGAGAAAAAAAGGCATAGAAAAAAAACTGTAAAAACTGTGCACAGTGGGGAGCCAGACAAATATTTATTAATAACTTTTATATCAGATATAAAAAAATAGGAATAAAAGAATACATATAAAAGCAGCCTGAAAAATATAGTAAACATGATAAAATATTAAATACTGTACAGTATTTGCCTTTAATGTTAGTTAAAACCTAAAAGTAGAACGAACTAAAATTGTATATCTAACAAAACAATTTGCATTGAGCAGTTTTTGCTCCTCTGTTCTAAAAGCTGCATGTTGCATGTGCTATTATTAGACTGCTGAAACGCAGAGCAGTCGTTTCTTGTGCTGAGTTGACTGAAGTCTGAAAAAATGCATTCCTATACACTCGCATGTTTATGAAAAAGTGCTGTTTTGAATATACTAAGTTTCGCTGTGTGTATAATTTCTGCATGCTGTGTTTGGTTTTTCTGTCGTGGTGTCTGAGAGATAGTTTAAAGATAAGTTGTGGAATGTTTTTTGGACAGTGTTGTGTTTATGTAGGAAAATGTTCAAGTCGTTCGATTGTTTACTGTTGTTGAGCAGTGTGTTGGGTAGATCATTTCTGAGTTTGTTGGAAGTGAAGAGACAGTCTTGGGTTGATGTGGAGGAACGGTTCTGTTGAGCCAAGTTGAGCCGAGACTGAGTTTTTTTTCTTCTCTCCTGCGGTCGAGTTACACTCATGATGAAGAACAGTGATTTCCTGTTAAGATAAACACACACACACAGAGAAGTTGGAGCGATCAAGCAGAAAGAAGTTTAAATTCTGGTTTCTTAAACGTAAAAAACTTGAAAACAGTGTTTAAAAAGACGAAAGTAAGACATTTTCATGTGTTTCCATCTGACACTCTGTAGATAATTTTGAGGAAACCGCCCT
Organism: Garcialebias charrua; assembly: GCA_038048925.1. NCBI lineage: Eukaryota > Metazoa > Chordata > Actinopteri > Cyprinodontiformes > Rivulidae > Garcialebias > Garcialebias charrua. The sequence continues at coordinate 44,403 of JBBPBX010007814.1, read as the reverse complement.
TTGACTACTTGCCAAACACGCGCACAAACTCACACATACACACACAAACACACACGTTCTTGTATGTGCTGCACAGTGGAGACTGAGTAAAAGAGACAAGCAGGGTGGGGGATCCAAAGAGACCTCGCTTGTGGTTGTAGGCTTGTAGTGGATCCCACTCTGTAGTAACAACGGGGACATATACACACATACACAAACAAGCACACGCGCATACATGAACAGTCTCATACAAGAAATGGGACTGAAAGATAGTTAGGTAACAAATATAAATACGTTCTATAATATGAGCTTGTTCTAGAAATGACATTCATTCTATTAAATAATAAACATAATTACCTTTAACGGAGAAAACTTTAAACTTTGGAGAAAAAGTTGTTGGTCTGTCTTGCCGAGTGGAGCGCCTGTCTGCCTGCTTTGAGCGGTTCATGAAATAACAAAAAAGGGAAGTGACGTACAACCTGAAGCAAGCTCATTTCTAAAAAAATAGACTCAGAGTGCACATCCTGCACTTCCTGCATCTCCTGTAGGGCAGAAAGTTTTTGTGCAACAAGAAGTTGGGTCTTTAAATACATTGTTTCCATTTTAACTTTTATAAACAGTTAACTGTATTTATTGATCAACAACAATTTTTATTTCTAACTTCTAACTTTTTATTTTTAAACTATTTTTTTATTTTTTTTTACTACTTAAATAAAACATTACATCACACAAACACAATGTTTGCTAAACGGGTTGCTATCCTTTCAATCAAAAACCCAGATTTAGCAAAAGCCATTCAAAAAAATTAGAAAAAATAGGAAAAACGGACGAAAAAATTAACCACTCCATGGCCAGAAGGAGGAACGTTTGATGTTTCTTTGTGTGATGATATGAAATTACGAATTTCAGACTACAAACTAAATGACAACTCAAAGAAACGTTTAGAAAAAAGAAGGCAGGAACTGCAAGTTTTGAAATAATTTCACGACGAAGGAGTGAAATATAGAGTGTCATTGAAAAGTGCTTACATTAATATGAAACAACAACAGAATGAAAACATTGGATCAAACATGATAGAAAGAACAGATTTAAATGAACTGAAAGACGACTCAATCAAATCAATTTACCCTTTGATTGGAAGTGTTACAATCAAAGGAGATTTTGACCTTCACAACCAGAAAACAATTCTGGATTTAACAAACATCCCTGAAAATATAATTAGCGTGGAACACACAATCAGATCTGACAAAAGCGCATTGCCTGAAGCAAATACCGGTAATAACAAACAGGACATCAGTAAGAAGTCACCTGATCTACGAATTGCATCTCCTGATCTTTGTAGCACTGTAAAAAGAGGCGCATTTAACAAACCAGGCTCGATTATTGATTGTTTTGCAAGAAGAGGTGACATAATCCGCAGAACACCTGGGGGTGACTCTTACTGGATAAAACTAAATCCCAATAATGAAGAACCAGACAGACAAAAATTATGAGATGAAATATCACACATTGAATCTGAGCTTGATGAAGCAATGACAAAAATTCAAACTAATAAAAGTCTAGATAAACAAGCAAGTGGCAGTTCACCAAGTTCACAAAAAGACTTTAACTTGAAATACAGACCAAACTGCAAATCACCAGAGCGGAATGATAAATCACCATCTAGCAATAACAATGAAAGAGGTGAAAGTGCAACAGTGGAAACATATAATTTAAGACCAGTAGAAGTTCTTCACCAACCAGAAAGATATGAAGCATTAGTCCAAGGTCACATGGGCAGCTCTGGGCAGTATCCAATTTTAATTAAAGGAGCAATTGCAAATTACATTCCATGGGGATCTCTGGACCTGGCTGGCTCATCGCTCGGTTACCTGAGGTCCAGGTGGGCACAGGGCGTTGGATAAGGAGCTTAGAGGCGGAGACAACAGGACTCCTACTTGCCTTGGGGGACCTGAAAGCAATCTGGTCACGGACCATTGGACTCACAGCAATGCAAACCATGCTGAAACAACATGGAGTTGGATGGATGGCTGAACCTCGTGCTGATAGCATAGAATTCAATGCATACAGAAATGAGATTTGGGCAATGTTAAAGGCACAATATCCCAGCAGGCTGGACCCAAACTCATTAAAGGCTGAACCATTGCTGGATGATGAAAACCTAGCAACATATGTTGACAAACAACTGAAAAGATGGAGACTGGAAACGAAGGAAGACCCCACTCAAAGTCCTGTTATGACATCTTTGTTCAGGTCAGCCGTGGTGAGCACAATGCCAACCCCAGTGCGAGAGAAACTGGAGGATGTGGTAGCCTTGAATTCAAAAAGCTATGCAGAGTTCCGCAAATATGTGGTCCATGCAGTTGAAAAATTCAGAAAAGACATGAAAAAGCTGCAAGACGCAGACCTGAATGCACAAAGGAAGCTAACACAGCTTCACATCAGTGAACTGCAGAACAAAACAAAAGAAAAGACTCAGGGCCAGTTTACACGGTGCGTATTTTGAGTGTAACCGCTACTTTCTCTTTGCGTCTTTGCTTATCGCCTACACGACGCTGCTGGCCCCCCTCTTTGACACCGATACTTTTCTGACCCTGGCCCCCCTCTTTGACACCGATACTTTTCTGACCCTGCTCTCAAGGTGGAAGTTTTTCGCTGACCCCTCGCTGATAATGTAAACATCTCCCGTGGAGCTTTTGTGTCAACCACATGCGCGCAGCTCACACGCGCGGACAATCTGACATTTCACGTGTCACGTGGCAAAATATAACAGTTTAACAATAATAAACAGTATTTATGTTGGCGTGGGAGATGTAAATTTATCTGAACTACAGTATCTATCTGGACTCGTTACATTTTTTAAACAGTGCGTAACGTGCTGTGAAAATGAAGACACCAGGTTTATTTTTTATTTATTTATTTATTTATTTATTCAGCACCACAAAGTTTACAACACAAACACTGAGAATTAAACTGAACACACTATTAAAACACGTGAACCGAACTGTAACTACGTTAATGAACTGGACTCTTGCTGTGTGTTCATCTGGACCCATCAGAACCGCCGAACCGTCTGCCTGTTTGTTGGAACGACAGCTTCTCCACCTGGCAGAAATAAATAAATAAATAAATAAAAACTCCGTTGTTGTGTGATCAAAGTAAACACAAGCAAACATTATATTAAGAACGTTGATTTACCTGCTGTAAGTCAGCTGTTTATCACAGAGTTAAGTCCGGTTCTGGTCCACAGTCCACACTCAGCGTCTGGTGGGGAGCTTGTTAGATGAAGCGGTCCTGCTTGGTGTCAAATCTGTTGACTCTTATCCAAATTCCAGCTTTAACTTGTTGTTAACTTGTTGACAACAACTTGTAGTTAGCTGATTTTAGCCAGAGAGGAAAGCAGACGAGGCAGCTGTTTACCTCAGGCTATATGCATGCGCAGTAGTGAAGGTTCCAAAAATCACAGCGCCATCTAATGGCCCAGCATGGTAACTACAGTGAAATCATGAGGACGGGGGGTGGAGGGGGAGAGACCGTCGTATCCACAGAATTCGACCGTGTCAACGCAAAACTTTTCACCTAATTAACATATCCAAAACATCCGTTACCCCCACACAGTGTCCGTGTAAACAGGGCCTCAGGCTCCTGTCATACAGCCAAACACCAACAATGTACCTGGTTACATTGGAACATAAATGCAACCTCCACAAGACACAAGAACAATGGGGACACCTCCCCCTGCCATAAATGTTTACCCAGGTCAGATGGGTGGACCTGGTGGACTGAGAAGGCCCACTTACCAACAAAACTGGCAAAGACAACAAGGCAGTTTTGGGGCCATGCTGGAACTGTGGACAGATGGGACACAGATATAAACAATGTGGTAATCTCGCCCAAAACCCAAACTGGAATGGACGTGGCCGGGGGATTAGGTCCAGCCGGGGTAAGCCCAGAGGCCCAGTTCATCCATTTGCAAAACAACAAGGATTCTAGGGATGCCCAGAGGATCCCATTATGAGGTGTGAACTACCAATTTTGACCCAAAATTCAGATGCTGACCCAATAGTTGAAGGAAAATTAGAAGGAAAATCTGTACCAATGCTGGTGGACACAGGAGCGCCATTCACATGCGTAAAGTCAGAACACGTTGAACACCTCAAAATGTCAGGCAAATACGTCAAGACAGTGGGATTCTCAGGAAGAAAACAAGTTAATCAACTGACAGCTCCAGTAAACTTAATGGTAAATCAAACTAAAGTTAAAATTCCAATTTTAGTATCAGACCAAACTCCCATTAGCCTTTTAGGGAGAGATGCGCTGTGCAAATTAAAAACGAAAATATGGTGTTCTCCACAAGGAGTCTACATTGACAGCTCTGGGTTAGAATTTCAAATGTATGCACAAACTGATTATGCAAATGTTTATTGGCTGGGAAACATTGAAAAACCAATATCTAAAGTTTTCGGCAAATGGGAACAATACATTAAAGCACAACTTCCAAATGCAAGCCGACCAATAAGTGACTATCATTGTACTATGTATTTTGACACATCATGCAGTAAATTATTTGAAGACAGATGGAACCAAGAAACAAACTTTGAGATTTTTATTAATGAAAAGTGCGGTATAAATTGAATTTATTATTATTATTATTATTATTATTATTATTATTATGTAAATCTAACAATTCAGTACATCAGCATAGGTACACAAGGTACAGCTGCAAATGTAGAAACAAATCCTTTTATCTCAAAATGGTATAATGTTCCTCATTCAGCACCACATATAACCTTAATGGTTAATTAAGGGTTTGAATCAAAAGATTTGGGACCAATGATGCTAACTGCATCCCGAACTAAGTGGAAAGCTACAGAGAATCCACTAATTTTCACAAAAGATGATACAAACATGATCAAAACACTTTGTGGTTCTTTTGCAACAGCAACACCACAGGTAATAACTGTACCAGTAAAGACAAAAATGCGAGACTCTTTAATACTTGAAAACAAATGTGACACTCTAAAAGAGGAAATGTTAAAACAAGTGCCAGAAGAATTCTGGTCCAAACATGACACTGATGTTGGTTTGATAAAATCTGCAAACCCAGTGCAGATTGAAATAAAACCAAATGGGAGACTACCATATCGTCCCCAATACCCAATGAAGCCAGAAGCAGAAAAGGGTATTGGCGAAACGATTAAAGGTTTGCTAAAAGCAGGAGTATTGAAAGAAACAAAAAGTTCATGCAACACTCCAATTTTACCAGTTTTAAAAGCAGATAAATCAAAGTACAGGCTTGTACATGATTTAAGGGCTGTGAATGAGAAAGTGGAAGATGTAATGGCAGAAGTTCCAAATCCACATACTCTTTTGACTAACATTCCACCTGATTCTAAATATTTTATAGTAATTGATCTGTGTTCAGCATTTTTTAGCATCTCATTGGCAGAGGAATCGCAATATCTATTTACGTTCACATTTCAAGGCAAACAGTACTGTTATAGACGCATGCCACAAGGTTTTAAACATAGTCCACATGTGTTTAATCAGCTTCTGAGACAAGACATGGAAGGCCTTGATATTAACAGTACCTTGATTCAATTTGTTGATGACATCCTGATTTCATCGGCCACAATTGAGGATTGTTATCAGGACACTATCAAGGTTCTACAAAAACTAGCAAAGGGAGGACACAAGTCCTCTCTAACAAAATTACAGTTTTGCAAGCCACAAGTTGAATACAGTACCTTGGGAGACTAATCTCACATGGGACTGTCTCCATATCCCCAGAACACCTAGAAGGGATAAGTAAAGCTCCATCACCTCAAAATGTTAGCCAAATGATGACATTTTTAGGGATGACCGGATTTAGTTCAGAGTGGATTGAAAATTATGCAGAAAAAACCTCTCCACTAAGAAAACTAATTAAACAAACTGAAAGTCAATCATTAAAAGCACCTCTAAAATGGACACCTGAAGCAAAAGTTGCTTTTGAAACAATCAAACAGGACTTGCAGACTGCATCGTGTTTGGCAACACCAGACTACACAAAACCATTTTTTTCTGTATGTAGCAAACAGACATGAAAAGTATGCATCAGCTGTTTTGATGCAGGAAACTTGTGCTGGAAGGCGGAAACAACCAATCGCCTATTACAGCACTAAACTGGACAATGTTGTCCAAGGTTGGCCAAGTTGCTATCAAGGAGTAGCAGCAGTTCACTATGCTTATGAAAAAGCATCAGTAATAACCATGGGCTACCTAGTGATAATTCAAACACATCACAAAATCACTGAACTCATCAGCCAAGGAAAGTTTGTATTAACATCAGCAAGATGTTTACAATACACACCACTGTTAACATACCCTGACATTACCTTCAAAAGATGTACCACAACGAATCCTGCTACCTTAGTTCCTTTCGAGTTTGAAAGGGAACCACATGAATGTGTAGCAGAAGCAGCAAAATACACCAAGCTGAGACCAGATTTGGAGTCTACTCCTATGGCAAATGCTGACGTCACATATGTGACCAGCCACTCCAAAACCAGGAACAAGTCGGCACACTCTAACTGAGAAAAAATCAATAAAAGCTTCAACTTCTGAGAAATTAGTGAAAATCGTTTTTTTGCAAAATGTACCAGTTGAAGTTGTGAAAAACCCATCCCATGCTTTAAAAAACACTTTATAAGTGTTTAAACTGATAAACTTTGTGTTAGAAATCAGTTTGTTTTCAGAGTAAAACCAAGCCGCAGGGATTTGCGTACTGGTGGCGGGGACATTCACAGCTGATTAACATGCGGGACTTGTTTGGCTGGTATCAGAGCTTTGTTATTGGTTTCGGCCAATAACGAGCAGCTTTGAAAGAAGCACATGGCTACTTAACTTCTAGGCTTCCCAGTGAAAAGAAAAGGCATTTTGCAGGTTTCAGCTCCCCCTGCATGATCCACGGCTCTGGAAGCGGTGCGGGGGAGGGGGGGGTTGGGCTGACAATCTCCCCCGCGCGTGCACGCGCCAGCATCTCGCTTTTTGCAGGGGCGAGACAGCATCTGCGGCTCTGGAAGCAGCGTGGTGCGGCGGGGAGAACTGGCCCCCTGTCTGAATCTCACTGCTTTTTAGAGCCGCGCGGATCATGCTGTCCCTGGGAGCAGTGCGTTGCGGGGGGTGGGGGGGTCATCTTCCCCCACACCGCACTGCTTGTAGGGGCCACGGATGATACAGCCTCGCTGCCCCCAGGATCGGATGGATCAGCAGTTCATGGTGCTGTCATCAGGAACAAAAAAGCTGAATCATGTTTAATTAAAATAGCCTTGTTTTTCCACATAATTTTAAACGTTTTTGTTTATCTTTATGTAAGATTATCTTTAGAATTTATTTTTTTATGTTAATATTCGGTGAAACAAGAAATCTTATCTTTCTTTCTTTGAAATAGGTTATTTAGATGGATGGATGGATGGATGGAAACCGACCAGCCCACAAAAGCTTAATAAAAAAGACATATATGCAAAGATAAGGCCTTTCTGCCCTGATGACACAAAGGTCATGTCCAGTACCAAAACCTTGTGTGACATCTAAAATAAGTCTGTACAGGAGCTTGGTGTGTGTAAAGCCTTATTTTCTTTTGTTATTCCCCTTTCTAACCTCATCAGATTCAACATAAGCATCTCTTGAGTTTACTCATCATCTTCAGCTATTATACAAACTTTTCCAGTGTCATCAACTTTATAAAGTGCATTCCTGTTCTGCCCGCACCTGGACTGACCATCGACAGGCAGGCCTATCTGTATGCAAAGATAAGACCTTTCTGCTCTGATGAAGCAAAAGACATTACTTGTCCAGCACCAAAACCTTGCTAGAAAGCTGTGTGACATAATAAGTCTGTGCAGGAGTTTGGTGTGTGTGTGTAAAGCCTTATTATCTTTAGTTTTCACCCTTTTAACACCAGCCACAGCAAGGTTCCAGACAAGACAAGAAAACATTAGCCTGGTTAGAACCAGACCCTTGTACTTCACTTCGCTTTGTACTGGGTCTGGCATTTCTCCCATAGACAAGGATATCTCCGGTAGATTTTTGACCGGACCAATCAGAGAGCAGAAGGCGGAGTTTTGAACGACGTCGACTGACGTCGTCATTCAAAATGGCTGCCGCCACGAAGGAATTTTCATCAAAACAAGGTAAAAAACTATTATTTCTTTGCTGAGAAAAATATATTTCTTAGCTGACGTTATATCAGAGTGTTCCTGAGCAATCAGAGAACAGAAGGCGGAGTTTTGAACGACGTCGACTGACGTCGTCATTCAAAATGGCTGCCGCCACGAAGGAATTTTCATCAAAACAAGGTAAAAAACTATTATTTCTCTGCTGATAAAAAATATATTTCATAGCTGACGTTATATCAGAAGTGTTCCTGAGCTTAACAGTTCCTAAATCAATTCACGAAATGGTCAAATCTGCTGGATTTAAATAGTTTCGGTTTGACATTTTCCAAACAGCCTCGGGTGCGCTACGAAAATAAATGATAAAAAATCGAATTTTATCTCAAATGTTTCATCTAGGCCAACAGTCAGTAAATTAGAGCCATATAATTACACACTGGTAGCAGTAAAAATATCCACCGAGTGGTTTCTGAGCTATTTATCTTATAGCCTGGACCTCGCCAGTCTAAACTAACAAAACTCCGCCTTCCATTCTCTGATTGGTCCATTCAAAAATCTACCAGAGAAATCGCTGTCTATGGGACAGGTCCCAGACCCTAGTACAAAGCGAAGTGAAGTACAAGGGTCTGGTTTTAACCAGGCTAAGAAAACATAGAACAAACTAATAAAAATAATTATGTTTAAACCCAGTTGAATCAGTTTCTGTGTCCTCCTTAGTTTAGACGTAGTGTATACTGTATATTTTTTAAAACATGTCACAATAACATAAAATACAATTCTTTGTATTAAATTTGTTTTTTTAAAGATCAAAAGGAAGTTTGCCAGTAGGGGTGTAGGAAAAAAAAAGATTTTTTAAAGACTCTAGATTCTTAGTCCTGGCGATTCAGAATCGATTCTAAATGCTCCAAAATCAATTTTTAAACATGTTTAATTTTACCCTGATGCATGCTCAATATTCCAGGTAGAAAAATCTAAAAAAGCTAAGTCTGGTACAGTATTCAGCTCAGTCTTAACACCCTCTCACAGTGGATCAACCAGTTGGCTGATAACAGCCGAAACAAGCTGCTCACATAATGGAGGACCATCAGTCTAACAATGGATCGTTAGCACCCTGATGGTTGTTTGCTATTCACAGAGGGCTGAGTGAAACTAGCAATGACAGCATTACTGTCCCCCTCTTAGAATGCTTGAGTTAAAGGTTACTACACTTTGGTAGGCTTAAGTCTGTTTTTGTCTGTATTATACATGTATTTTGAATTATTTTTATGTGATGGACTGGAGACCTGTCCAGGTGTCCTCCGCCTCTCGCACAGTGATGGCTGGAAAAGGACACCAGTGAGCCCCATGACTCTTAAAGGAAGAAGTGGTTAAAGATGATGGATGGATTAATTATTTGTTCCTAGATTTTTATTTTATTGTTTTAGAGGAATCCAGGCAACTAAGCAGTACTGGTAATTTAAGTTACAGCATTTAATGCATTCCTGTATTATTTGTTTGTATTTTTGGTATGAATATCAAATGATTCAAAAACTTTGATAAAGTACAGTACCTACAATTATTGTTTTAAATAAATGTTCTATTTGTTTACATTGTTGTTTAATATTCTCAGTTTAAAATTATTGTTTTATGTTCCATTTGTTTACATTGTTGTTTATTCTTTTCAGCTTGTCAGTTACAAAGCTGAAACTAAATTTATGACTATTTTAATAGAAAAATTATTTTTGAATCAAAAATTGTTTCTGAATCGAAAAATTGATTTTGAATCGAATCGTGACACCAAAAATCGGAATCGAATCAATTCTCCAGACACCGAGAGATTCACACCCCTATGCTAGCAAAGCTGAAGTTCTGCACACCTTCCTAGGCAGAGTCTGTGTTGACAGTCAGTGCTGGGGGTTGGGGTTAAGGCAAATTAATGTAAATGAACAGCAATTGTTAACACCCCCAGGTAACGCTTCTGGAATGGGGACATTCTTCTAAAGCTTTGAGGCCTGTTTTCTCACTAATCTTATTTGCAGATTGCCAACATTGAAATGGCTGTATCTTCTTCATTTTTTTTTGAGTGGCATGTGTTTGGCGTCATCGGATAGCTTAGAACCCACACTTTCAGATTCTGTAAATAACTCAAAATGACCCAGGGGAGACTTGTTCCTGGTTTTGCCATGGCCAGTCACATATTTTGTTGACGGATCATGTTTCAGAGATTACATAGGAAACCACGCAGGTTTTGCAGTAGTAGCAAAGTCAAATGGAAAATTTCACACAATAAAAGCGGAGAAATGTGAACAACCATGTTCAACACAACTGGCTGAGTTAAAGGCACTAACAGAAGCATGTAAATTAGCAAGCAAAAAGGTTGCTAACATTTTTACTGACTCTTCTTATGCTCATGGCGTTTGCCAATTGTTTGGCAACGTATGGAAGCAAAGAGGTTTCAAAAAGACGGATGGAAGTCCCATCCAACATGGGAAACAGATAAATGAACTAATGTCTGCCATGATGTTGCCCCCAAAATTAGCAATAATCAAATGCCCTGCACACCGAAAGGGTAAGGATGAAATAATTTTAGGAAATAACGTAGCAGACGACGCAGCAAAAATCGCGTCATGATGTAAAAAAGCAATTTTAACACCAGTAATCTCACTTGAACCAGTAATGACACCAGATGACATCATTCACATTCAGAACAATGCAACATAGAGTGAAAAACAGTTATGGGTTCAAAGAGGAGCAACTCAAGATGATTATGGGTTGTGGAGATCTCATGAAGGATTGATTGTCGCACCAGTATCATTACTGACAATTTTGATATCAGAAAGTCACGGTGTAGATCATTGTAGACGAAGTGAAGTCATGAACAGGTTAAGGGAACAAGGCTATTGGTCCCCATATCAGAGAGCAATGGTTGATGAAGTGTTAGACTTGTGTGACATTTGTGCAAAGAATAATGTCAGAAAAGGTATAAAGACACCGGTTGGACACATTCCTGTTCCAGAAGGACCATTTAAACACTTAGTCATAGACTATGTGGACATGATTAAGTCTGTCCAACGCAAACAATACATGTTGGTTGTAATTGATCGTTTCACCAGATGGGTTGAAGCATTACCGTCAAAGGACATGAGTGCAGAAACAGTTGTGAAGTTTCTGGTAAGAGAAGTCATTCCACGGTTTGGGATACCTTCCGAAATAAGTTTGGATAATGGCTCGTCATTTGTTCAGAAGATTTTCAAAGGTATCTTGCAACAACTGCGAATCAAACAGCGTTTGGGAGCTGTTTATCACCCGCAAAGTCAGGGATTGGTTGAAAGGGTTAATCTGAGTTTGAAGTCTAAGATTAACAAAATCTGTGCTTCTACTAACCTTAACTGGATTGATGCCCTACCACTTGCACTTTTGTATTATCGCATGCAAGTTCACAGAATAACACACCTGTCGCCGCATGAAATGCTAACAGAAAGAAAAATGCCAACGCCACAATACAGAGGTTCCCATAAAGGACCTCCGCTTGAACAGCTGGAACTTGAATTAAAATCGTATGTTGATGAACTAACAACGATCCACAATAGGGCTGAACGATTTTGGAAAATAATCTAATTGCGATTTTTTCCTCTATAAATTGTGATTGCGATTTAAAATGCGATTATTTTTTTAATAACTTCTCAAGTATTTTTCAACAAACAGAAGCAATAAATCAATCTGTTTTATAATAAACAATGTCAGATTTATTTAAAGCAGAGATTATAATAAAGCAAGCAAATGTATGACTTTTCTTTTCACCATTTCTATTTTTTCTTTTTTCATAAACACAATAATAAACAAGTTAAGTGAACTTCCTAACTACTGTCTGAACTTCACGACAGTTAATAAATAAATATAAAAAAATAGATATGAAAAAATTAAACTTTCCAACCAGTAACATCATAAAAAATAAAGTGCAAAAAACAAAGAGAATCTGCTTTAACCAATCAATTTTCATATCGATGACTCATCCTGCAATGCAGCATCAGAGTTACTGTCACTCACTGAGGCGTTTCATCTTAAACAGCATGTTTCGGGACCAACACATAAGAAAGGTCATACTTTGGACCTTGTCTTCTCCTTTGGTCTCATCATTGATCAGCTGAGTGTGGTGGACGTACCCGTCACTGATCACTGCTGTGTGTATTTTAATTTGTCTTTTAATCTCAACAGTTGTCCTCATAAAGTGATTTCCCAGAGGCGAATTATCAATCAGAAAGCGGTTGAGAAATTCTCAGAATCATTTGAGCCCAGCTGTTTTGTTAGTTGCAGTGATGCTGATTCCTTTGTAGAGTCTTTTAATAGACACTGCCTGTCTGTCCTAGATAAGGTTGCTCCTGTAAAGCACAAAATGTCCTCTTGTGAAAACGCTTGTCCTTGGAGAAATGAAGAAATTATGTTGTTCAGAAGTTCATGTCGTAAGGTAGAGCGTTTGTGGAAATCTACTAAACTTGAAGTCCACAGACTGCACTTAAAGGAGCTGATGTCAGCCCTAAATGAAATGATTAAACAGGCCAGGTCAGCATATTTTTCTAATCTTGTAAGTATAAATAAGAAAAATTCAAAAGTCTGTTTGATACCATTAATAATATGGTTTCACCTCCACTCCCTCCTGTGCCTGTATTCTCATTAGATGATTGTAACAAATTTTTAAACTATTTTGTAGAAAAGGTTGACAACATCAGGGCACATGTTAATTCTCTTGATGTCACCCTCAGTTCAGTCCCTTCAGTGAGCTCCTGGTCTTCATTTACACCTGTCACTTTAGAGGACGTGAAGGTTGTTCTAAAAGAGGTCAAACCTTCCTCCTGTGTGCTAGATGCTGTCCCTGCATCACTGTTCTTGAAGGTGCCAGATATCATCAGCCCACATGTAGCAAAATTAATTAACATTTCTCTTTCTACAGGGTCAGTTCCATGTCTTTTGAAACAAACGGTTTTAAATCCGATTTTGAAAAAGCCCAATTTGGACCCCACTGAGCTCTGCAACTACAGGCCAATATCAAAATTACCTTTTCTTGCTAAAATTTTGGAGAAGTTAGTTACTGCACAGTTGAATACTTTCTTGCAAAGTAATAATATTCTGGACAAATTTCAATCTGGTTTTCGCAAAATGCACTCCACTGAAACTGCCTTATTAAAAGTACCCAATGACATTTTGATGGCTGCAGACTCCGGTCAGAGCAGTGTATTGATTTTATTAGATCTTTCTTCAGCTTTTGATACAGTCGACCACAAAATTCTGATCAAAGGTGGGCACCGCTAATTAAAAAATTAGTTCCACAATTTCTAAAACACTTATTAATTTTTTTAGGTCCACAATTTCAAATGCACAAAGGCCTTATCAAAATTAGGGGAAGCTAATCTAATCCGCTATTTATATTCAACAATTTGTAGCCGGCAGCGTTATGCAATATCTGCACCACACTGCCAACTACAGGCGTATAAACTAATATACACCTCACCTTACCCTACCTTTTAACAGCGATTCGCTCCGGGTGTCATCTATTAAAATACAACTTTCACTCAGGGTCCAAAATTTTAAAAGTTGTTTAATGTGTGGAATGCTTTTCGACTGCTTCTTTGTCCTTTTTTTGTTTGTTTATTGTAGATTTTTCATTAAAAATGCATCGATAAACTTATTTTTAACTGTTTTCTGGAAAACTGAAGTGCCCTGCAATGCATTATGGGTATACAGATGACGAAAGCAATGCAAGGAGGAACCAAAACTTCACATACTGTGTTGCTCCATTTGACCACTAGATGTCTGTCTTTATCAGCATAAGATAAGAGCTTTAAATAATTTATCTTCATTCATTCAACCAACCTCTTATTTTTTTATTTAATTTTGAACTCATTGGTTTGGAAGGAAGCTCAAGCTGACATATTTTTATTTTATTTTTTAAATAATTTCTGCCTCTGACTCCAATCATTTATGATGTTCAAAAAAGCTTTCAGTGTGTAACTTTTATAAATTTGGTATAGTATGTAGCATTTTTATTTGTTTCCATTCATTCACCGATTTATTGTACCGGTTTTTATATTTTCTGTCCTGTTAAGCACCTTGGTCAATGCAAGGCATTGTAGGAAGGTGCTATACAAATAAAGTTTATTGTTTATTATTTAATGATTTATTTTTAAGCCACAAAATGAAAAAGCTGTGAATTTGTGCTTGTTAATTTCTGTGCACATGTCATGTGCATGCATGAAAACCTTGATTTTCTTTGGAAAGAAATAAAGAAGAAATAAAAAAACATTTCCAGACACTATTTTACTGTATTACTGAAAAAACACATCTACTCAAAAATTGTGGTGGCCATGAGTAAATAAACACAATGTGATTAAACAAATATATAAAAATATAAAAAGTATATACACAACAAAATGCCTATAAAACATAAGCTGGTGAAAATTCTCAGTCGTCCAGGACATGATAAAATCAAAAAAGGCGTTCAATACAAGATCAACTGGACTTTATTTGTTGCAGAAAACGTTCAGAATGGCAGCTGTGAGACTGAAGTTTTATGCGTTTTATTAGTATAAAACTTCTTCTCAGTCTCACAGCTGCCATTCTGGATTGAAAAAGCCTTTTGGATAAAGGGTGAAACGTTTTCTGCAACAAATAAAGTCCAGTTGATCTTGTATTGAACGCCTTTTTTGATTATAAAACATGAGAAATAGAAAAAAAAATGTTTTTAGTCACTTAGTGTAACAGTTTTATTCCCTGCCCTTCCTCAACTTCAGGCTACTCTGACTGTTCTTCTGTGCTCATCTCCTCCATGTGATGCTGGTTGCCTCTCATAAAAATCAACACTTCAAAATTGGTGTCAGACAAGCTGGCTCTCTTGGCCCTCAAAATGTCCTTTCCCATCGAGAACAGGCGTTCAACTGCTGCACTGGAGGGGATGGGTGTGTTATATTTGGTGAACAGATCGATGAGTACCTGCTCACCCAAAAAGGCAGCATCGGTCAACACCACGTTTAAATCTCAAATACACGGGTGTGTCGCCACGGCATTTATACATGATGAAAGTAACCCAAATACATAAAACTAACGACTCGCCGTCGAATGGTCGACACAAAACGCACAATAAAATCCTTCGGCCACGTTAATTTGGCTTGAAACAGCTGGGTTTTCTAAGGATTTCCATTAGTAACCCACAACCAACCGGCAGACACAGTTAGCGTCTATAGGTACTCAACAGATTTAATGAAAAGTAATAAAAATACATGAAAATAACGACTCACCGTCGCGTGGTATACACAGAACACAAAATAGAATCCTCCGGCCGCGTTAATTTGGCTTGAAACAGCTGGGTTTTCTAAGGATTTGTCCAAGTACCCAGCACAAACAGCTAGCCACGGAATTAGCCTCTGAGTTCACCTCTAACCCGGAAGCTGTCGAGATGGAATAGTCCATTTTTAGTAGGGGGATAATGAAATCAACCGTTTTTTAAATTGCTTATTTAATGATTGTTTTCATCGTAACTATAATTATTTTTATGTTAAATGTAGATTAACAAGCAGGATCAATGTTAGGAATTAGGTGACTGGCCGGGGCGCGGCGGGGCCGGGGCCTCATGCTGATGGGATCCCCAGGCATTTACCTACATGGTAGATCCCCCCCTCTGCTCCCTCCCCCCTCCAACCCTCCCTCCCCCCTCCAACCCTTCCTCCTCTCTGCTGTTTACGGTGGGGAAAAAGGTAAAACAAGCAGCATTATGAGCTTGTAAATAAGTTTATTGGTTTTTACTGATAGATAATTAGTTATTAGCGGTACTGCATTTTAAATAAAAATAGCAGAAATCCGCTTATGAATTATAAAAGTTAGTCAATTCACAAAAACGCTGACAAAAAGTTTAGGTCCACTGTAAGCGGAATAGCGATTTAGCGCTCCCTAGCGTTCATTCGCCCACCTTTGATTCTGATACATCGACTGCAACATGAATTAGGATTTTCTGGAACTGTTTTGAAGTGGTTTTCCTCTTATCTGAACAACAGAACATTTTCAATGTTTGTGAATAACATACAGTCTAAGACCTCTCCGTTAATGTATGGTGTTCCTCAGGGTTCAGTCTTGGGTCCTATTCTGTTCATTTTATACATCACACCCCTTGCAAAGATTATAAATAGCTTCAGAAATGTCTCTTACCATTTCTATGCTGACGACATTCAACTCTATTGCTCCTTCAATGATTCAGAATTACACAAGTTAGATGAATTAGTAAACTGCGTGTCACATATTAAGGTGTGGTTAGCCAACCACTTCCTTCAGTTAAATTCTGCCAAGACTGAAACCCTGATCATTGCCCCTGAACAGAAAGTTCCTCGCATCAAACAACATCTCGGTTCTCTGGGCTCCTCTTCTCAGCCGAGCCTCAGAAACCTTGGTGTTCAGTTCGACCAGTCAATGTCTTTGGACAAACATTCAAAGCTTCTGGTCAGAAACTGCTTTTATCATCTGAGGAACATTTCTAAACTGAGGGCATTGTTATCCAAATCTGACCTGGAGATGATTATTCATGTTTTTATCTCTTCTCGTTTAGATTACTGCAATTCCCTTTTTACTTGTTTTAATAAATCTGCTGTCGCTCGTGTCCAGTTGGTCCAGAACGCTGCTGCAAGGCTTTTAACAGGAACAAATAGAAGGTCTCACATCACACCGGTTTTATATGATCTACATTGGCTCCCTGTTGAATTTAGAATTCATTTTAAAATTTTGGTATTAACTTTTAGAGCGTTAAATGGACAGGCCCCCCAGTACATCACAGAAATGCTGATCCCCTATTCTCCAGCCCGCACCCTTCGTTCTTCAGCATTGAACCTTCTAAAGGTCCCTAAGACCCGGTTTAAAACTCGGGGTGACCTTTCCTTTCAGGCCGTAGCCCCCCGGCTGTGGAATGCCCTGCCCCTGTCTCTTCGTGTGACCGTCTCTATTGATTCCTTTAAAACGCAGCTTAAGACACTTTTATTCAGACAAGCTTTTAGATAAATGTTTTTATTTTAGTGTTTTTATCAATTGTTCTTGTTTTTATCAGCTGTTCTTATTGTTTTGATTAATCAGATGTTACTACAGTAATTCTTCTGTTTATTTTAATCTTTTATTTATATGTTGTACAGCACTTTGTGATTTTATCTGCGAAAAGTGCTATATAAATAAACTTTACTTTACTTACTTACTTACTTACCCATTCTGGGAATTCAAACTCAGTGAACACAAAATAAACTAGTATCTGTTCTTATTGTTTTAGATGTAAGAGAAAAAAAACTCTTGGAACAATAATGTAAACATTATAGTCAGTCAGTAACAGCAGGATGAAGAGCCTTTTGAACAAACTCCAACACCTCAAAATCCTGCCAGTTTGGGATAAGGGAGTGTGCATAATGGTCACCTGACAGCACCTGAGAAATGGCTTTGAGCTGCTCTAACACCATGGCAATCATTTCTTTGGATCCCCATCTTGTTGGACATTCAGTGATGAGGCTGTGTTCGGGAAGTTTGAGCTCCCTCTTCAGTCATTGCTGCCTTCTTCTTCCAACTGTGCGAGAAGTGGCTCTTGACACTCTGTCATCCTTTAGTGCATGTCCTGTAATACAAAATAAAAAATAAATACACACATTCACATCCTCCACTCTCACTCACATGCGTGCAAAAATTGAGGACCAGAAAAATCTTCTCACTTTGTTAGTTAAAAACAATGTACAGTACAGGTTTTAGCTTTTCTCAGTTTGTCAACGTTAAGTGAATGCAAAATGTGATGACTAAATAGCTTCACATTACTGAACACAATAATTAACATTTTTATTTAAAACGGACAATAAGGATAGTATAATAGTCGTGACATCATGACCAGGTTTGGTAATACACGTAATGAGAGATTGCTTCACCTCATCTAAGTAGCTATGCTAAAGCTAAGCTAACAATCATTAAACACTGCTAGTTTTTAAAAAATCATCTTGCGCGAAACGTGTGTGTTACTTGTTCTGTATTAATTCATATCACTAATGACAAATTTTTTTTTTTAAATCAGATAATGAATGCGCTTTTTTACGCAGAAGTTCAGAACGTTAGCTTGCTGAGCTAGCTGCTAACAGGGCACCGTCAAAAACAACCCCGGTCACATGACCAGCTTGCTCTGTTTATCTCCCGCTGTCTCGTGTTTCAGCCTCTAAGATCAGATACACGTTTACATGGGCTAACTTACCTGAATTTTTAACTTTTATGACTTCTGTCGAGCCTGAAGCAACTGTGTTGGAGCGCGCTGTGTTCTCCCTCTCCCTGCCTGCTCGGTTGCTCCGCTTGGCTCACTCCCAAGTCACGTGACTAGTCAAATCGCAGTCTGTGCGATTGGATAATCGTGTTTTCACATATCGCGAGATTATCGCAAAAGCGATTAATCGCTCAGCCCTAATTTTGCCCATAAAAAAAGAAGACGCTACACAACGACATGTATTGTGCAGAACCCACCTTGCTGCTGTTCTCGAAATGTAATTACATTATTGTTCCAAGAGTTTTTTTTTTTACATCTAAAATATTTAATAAGAACAGATACTAGTTTGTTTTGTGTTCACTGAGTTTGAATTCCCAGAAAATAATGAGTTGGTTAAAGCAGATTCTCTTTATGTTTTTTTGCACTTTATTTTTTATGATGTTACTGGCTGGAAAGCAACAAGTTTAAATTATTTTATATCTAATTTTTTATATTTATTTATTAAGTGTCATGTGAAGTTCAGACAGTAGATAGGAAGTTCACTTAACATGTTTACTATTGTGTTTATGAAACAAGAAAAAATAGAAATGGTGAAAAGAAAAGGCATAGATTTGTTTGCTTTATTGTAATCTCTGCTTTAAATAAATCTCACATTGTTTATTATAAAACAGATTGATTTATTGCTTCTGTTTGTTAAAAAGTACTTGAGAAGATATTTAAAAAATAATCGCATTTTAAATCGCAATTGCAATTTATAGAAAAAAAATGCAATTAGATTATTTTCCAAAATCGTTTAGCTCTAGGTTTGGCATCCTCTTGGGTGGCAGGCTGATTGCAGTTTGTGGGGGTCTTGACGACCCTGGGGTGTATGGGCTGTTGGTCTTGCTGCTGGCGGCCCTCGTGGCCCTGTCCCTCTCTGGTCTGGAGCTCAATAGGCCTGGCGGTCGGAGAGGTGTCTTGGCCTCACTCCTTGGGTGGACCTCGGGGAACTGGGGGGGCCTGCTGGGTCAGTGGGGGAGCTGACTCCCTGCAAGAGCATTTGCTCCTGCAGTTATTTTTCTCCCCATCCCTCACCACGCACATCCACCCTCTTCATTTTCAAATTTCCCTCATGTAAGGATTTTGGAGCTCGAGTATGCTGCAACAATTTTACATCTCTGTTGACCATAGCCTCCTGAGACTCAATTTTATTGTACACCTTTGACATTCACTCATAACATTCTTATGACATTCACATATAGGAACTTGGAGTGGGCACTATGGCTATGGGTGGTGGGATGACACTACTCTTGCCCCTTGTGCCTGTGCTCACTTCCAATGATGCATTTAGACACTAAGGGTTTGGATTAGAGTTGGGATGGAAGAGAAACTGGCATTATGCCAACCTCTGCTCCTTCTTCCCTTTTTTTTTAAACTGCACTTTACAACAACACATATCAACAGCACATCCGGGGGCGGGTGTGTGTGTGTCGGGGTCTTGTTTTTTTTTTCTTCCTACCTCCCTGATTCCCTGGCTGCCATTCCGTGGGTGGGGTCCGGTAGAAGGGCAGGCCGTCAGGTGTTGTCCTGGACTGGGGGTTCGGGGCCTTGGGGGTTGCCGGGGGCGGGGCTGGTGCTATGCCCTCCCTGGGGCTGTTTGGACTCCCTGAGCTTGGCTCCTGGGTGACGTGGTTGGCCCGTTGGCTGGGGTGGCTACCGGGACCTGGCGGGCGGTGGGCTGGGGGCATGCGCTTGGTTGTTGGCAGTGTGTGGGGGTGGTCAGGGACGTGGTCTCTCCATGGCGGGGGGTGTCCTGTAGGCTGGGCGCGGACTGGGCCTAGTCTTGAATGTTGGCTCCTCTCTGCCCCAGAATGAATGGGTCTACCTCCTAGGTTTGGACGTGGGCTGCCCCATGTAGGGGCAGGTACATGTCTTGGACCTGGGGGGTATAGAGTGCGTATCGGGAGTATAAATGGAATGTGTCGTTATTGTATGTCTTTGAATGAGTGAGGGTGAGGATGAGGGTGGGACTGTGTGATTGTGTCTGTGTATGAATGGCTATTTGTCAGGCCAGGACTTAGACTGCCCCCTCTTTGATACAGCTCGGGGTGCTCAGTGTTGCGCTCCTACCACGCGGCCCCCTAGTGGGGTGTGCCTTTACCTGCCGGTGCACTTGGGGCCCTCTGTGTCGGGGACTGGGCGCTTGGGCGTGTGTCAGCTCAGCCTGGTGGCTTCCTGGTGGGGCTTGGGTCCTCTGGTCCTGTTGGGCCTAGGCCTGGAGCCGCATTGGTGCAACGGGTTCCGGCGTGGGCCTATGAGTCTGTCGCTATTGACCCCAGGGGGGTCATTGTGTGTGGTCGCTGGTGGGGCTCTTCCGGTTCTCCCCTTTGGTCCAATCTGGGGGGTGGGTGAGTGGTTCATTTTGTTTGGGTGGCCCTGGGGGCTCCGCGCTCGGGTTCCCTCTTGGGGTCTTGGGCTGGTCCCCCCTTTGTCTGGCTTGGGTTTTGGGGGTCGGTTCTCTGATGCTTCTCGGTCACTATTGATTGTTCTATTAAAGAAACCTTATACACTTATACCCTGATGCGTACTCAATAATCCAGGTAGAAAAATCTAAAAAAGCTAAGTCTGGTCCTCTGGACATTCAAAAAAATAAAACAAAACAAAGCAAAAAAAAACAAAAACGTAGAAACGTTTCGTTTCACAGAAGATCAACATCATCAGGTAAGGACTCTGCGGTCTACACTCATCTCCAGGCCAGCGGTCACTCTTTCAGGGATGAAGATGTTCACATCCTTGATAGAGAGGAACGATGGTTTGAGAGAGGAGTAAAGGAGGCCATCTTTGTGAAAAGAAACCGTCCATCATTAAACCGGGGTGGAGGCCTCCGGGTTCAACTGGCTCCCTCCTATAATGCTGTTGTTGCTAGTATCACTCAGCCCTCTGTGAATAGCAAACAACCATCAGGGTGCTAACGATCCATCGTTAGGCTGATGGTCCTCCTTGATCATGTGAGCAGCTGGTTTCGACTGTCATCAGCCAACTGGTTGATCCACTGTGAGAGGGTGCTATTTATAAGACTGAGCTGAATACAGCAACTCAGACTGAGGCCGTGTTTACACGGACACTGTGGGGGGAAACTGAGGTTTGGGGTATGTTAATTAGAGGCAAAACATTTGCGTTGACACAAGCAAATTCTGTGGCTATGACTCCCCCGCTCCCTCATGACCACTGTAGTTACCATGCCGGGCCATTAGATGGCACTGTGAATTTTTGAACCTTCACTAACGCGCATGCGTGCTGCCTGAAGCTGCCTCGTCTGTTTACCATTGGGGCTAAAAGTTCAGCTAAGTATAAGTTGTTGTCAACAAGTTAACAACAAGTTAAAGCTGGAATTTGGATAAGAGTCGACAGATTTGACACCAAACGGGACCTCTTCATCTAACAAGCTCCACACCAGTTGTTGAGCAGAACCAGAACCAAGTGACGATGTCGGACTTTACTCCGTGACAATCAGCTGATTTACCGCAGCGCTACAAGGTAAACAATGTTCTTAATAATGTTTCCTTGTGTTTACTTCGATCACAGAACAACCAACTGAGGTTTTATTTTTATTTTTTTCCTGTGAGGTCGAGAAGCTGTCGTTCCACGAAGGGACCGGTTCGGATGTGGGTCCAGTGTCCACCAGGATGAAAACACAGCAGAGACCAGTTCATAACAGTTTGGTTAACGTGTTTTAAAAAGTGTTCAGTTTAATTCTCAGTGTTTGTGATATACAGTTTGTGGTGTTGAATAAATAAATAAATACAAAATAAACCTGGTGTCTTCATTTTCACAGCACGTTACGCATTGTTTAAATAACGTAACGAGTCCAGATAGATAGCTCAGATGAATTTATATATCTCCCACGCTAACATACAGTAAATACTGTTTTTATTGTTAAACTGTTATAATTTAGCACATATTTATTTATATATATTTATTATATATATTTGTTATTAATTTAACACAGCGTGACACGTGAAATGTCCGCCTGCCCTGACTGTCCGCGCGTGCGTGCTGCGCGCATGTGTTCAAACAAAAGATCAGCGGGAGATGTTTACATTATCAACGGGGGGTCAGCGAAAAACCTCCACCCTGAGCCGTGGATCAAGAAACCGTCGGATTCAAAGAGGGGGGCCAGTGGACTCGTGTCAACGATAAGCAAAGACGTAGAGAGAAAGGAGCGGTTTCACTCAAAATATGCGCCGTGTAAACAGGGCCTGATGAAACGTTTCTACATTTTTTTTTTGCTTTGTTTTATTTTTTGAATGTCCAGAGGACCAGACTTAGCTTTTTTAGACTTATACACTTATGCATGCTCACAACTACACACAAATAGATGCAGGGATGCATATGTCATACCTGCAAACTCAGAAGGGATGAATTCAGAGGGATTTTTTTTTAACACGCTTCAAGTAAAAGTCATTTACTAACCTAATTTAATGAGAACATAAATAGGAAAGATTGCGTTGACCAAAAAATTAGCAAACAACAACAGTAGCAAGCCAAATATGGTAAATGGTAAATGGAGCTTACTTATATAGCGCTTTCCAGCCCCCTGTGAGGAGCCCCAAAGCGCTTTACAATACCAGCCATCCACCCATTCATTCAGACATTCATACACCGGTAGTGGTAGCCTGCCTTGCAAGGCGCCATCCAGACCTACCGGGAGCAACTCGGGGTTAAGTGTCTTGCCCAGGGACACAACGACACATGGTGGGCGGACGCGGGATTCGAACCTCCAACCTTCCGATCGGGGGTCGACTGCCATTACCACTGTGCCACGGTCGCCCAAATACAGCAGAACATTTTGCTAACAGTAAAAACTCATTTCTTAAATCCGCTCATTCTCAATCAGTTCATCTGGACANAAAGATTTTGGATTTTTTTTTAACATGCTTCAAGTAAAAGTCATTTACTAACCTAATTTAATGAGAACATAAATAGGAAAGATTGCGTCAACCAAAAAATTAGCAAGCAACAACAGTAGCAAGCCAAATATGGTAAATGGTAAATGGAGCTTATTTATATAGCGCTTTCCAGCCCCCTGTGAGGAGCCCCAAAGCGCTTTACAATACCAGCCATCCACCCATTCATTCAGACATTCATACACCGGTAGTGGTAGCCTGCCTTGCAAGGCGCCATCCAGACCTACCGGGAGCAACTCGGGGTTAAGTGTCTTGCCCAGGGACACAACGACACATGGTGGGCGGACGCGGGATTCGAACCTCCAACCTTCCGATCGGGGGACGACTGCCATTACCACTGTGCCACGGTCGCCCAAATACAGCAGAACATTTTGCTAACAGTAAAAACTCATTTCTTAAATGTTTTGCCAGAATTTTTTTTAATAAAGTAGATGCCATTTCCTGCATTCTGGTGTATTTTAACAAGTTGTTAAACATCTATGTTTACCTACATGTAAACACTTGATTCAATAACTATTTTAGAGACATCTAACAAAATAAAGTAAGGTCCTGTGGACAGATTAAAAAATTGTTGAAATTATTGATCATGCATCAGGATATTTTAGAGACACCTCATTCAACTAGTTCATATAGACATCATCCTGTTTTTAAACTCACTCCTGTGGCTAAGATAATGAAATTAATGTGACACCTCCTTCCCCTCACTGCAGGACTTACATAGCAACCGCCTCACTCGGAAAGCCATCGGCATGGCAGGTGATCCCACACACCCACTACACAGCTGCTTCAGACTGCTGCCATCAGGGAGGAGACTGAGAAGTCTCCAGGCTCGAACCAGCAGACTGAGAGACAGCTCTGTTCATCAGGCAGTCAGGATGCTAAACACTCTGCCTGCTCTGCCTCCCCTCCCATTTGAACTGCCTTAACACAAAAAACTTTCTCACACATTACCACACAACACAAAGATTTTAACACTGGACTCTGTGTCATCAAACGGGTTATTCACTAAACTCTCGGTCATGTGCTCATTCAGTTTGCACTACTTCTCATATTTGCACTAATGTTTGTATTACATCACTGCCTATAGTCATACTACTGTTTACATTCACTGTTTACATACTACTGTTTACATTCAATGTTTACATTTATTAATACTGTTTACATTTATTACTACTGTTTACATTTATTACTACTGTTTACATTTACACTACTTTTATATCTACACCACTGCTGATACATATACAGTATTCTCTGACCAGCCTTATTTAAGGATGCCCAATGTGCCTTACTGCATATGCCACTTTTGCCTCTATACCAACATCAACTACTACCTCATACATATACTGTGTACATTAACTCATATGCTGCTTTGCCACTCTTTGCAAATGTCAATGCTAGAACCTTTAGTTTATTTTATAGTTATACTTTTTATACTTTTTTTATACTACTATGCAAAAACTCAGGACAGTATTACACTTTTATTATTTCATTTTATGCTTATGTTCATTAAATGTTTAGTGTTTTAGTTTTAGTGTTGGTGTAAATTTTCATACTTTTATACTACTATGCAAAAACTCAGGACAGTGTTACACTTTTACTATTTTATGCTTATGTTTATTAAATGTTTCAGTGTTTTAGTGTTTAAATGGTTACTGTTGCACCGAGGGACTGAGAGAAACGCAATTTCAATCATGTGTATGTCCTGTACATATTGCAGTTCTGACAATAAAGTTGACTTTGACTTTTTGAATTCGAATTTATCACAGTGACTTTAGGGGTGCAATTGACTTTTATTTTGTTAATTTTTTATTTTGTTTTATTTGTAACACAACATGCCATTTTACTAAACAATGCTGACTCTCAACTGCACATATATTTTACTAAACAATGGTGACACTCAACTGCATGTATAAAGAATTATTGTCTGTACTCATTGTGTGTACTTATTGTGCGTACTTATTGTGTGTACTTATTGTGCAAACTTATTGTGTGTTGTGTACTTATTGTGTGTAGTTATTGTACATACTTATTGTGTGCACTTATTGTGCATACTTATTGTGTGTTGTGTACTTATTGCGTGTAGTTATTGTACATACTTATTGTGTGCACTTATTGTGCGTACTTATTGTGTGTACTTATTGTGTGTACTTATTGTGTGTACTGATTGTGTGTAATTACTGTGTCATTATTATGTGTGAGTATTGTGTGTACTTATTGGCCCTCATGCACGAAAATGTTCGTATTCTTATCCTAAATTTCTCCTACTTTTGTTCGTACGAACATGCCACGTCAGATCCAACAAAGTCTTCTATCGTCAGGAAATGTGTGTATATGAGCTGTGTAAATAATGATGAATCCCACCTGTTCTATTCACCTGCTCGTGCACGCGAGTGGTTATTTACATAATTCCCACCCCTCAAAACACCATATAAGGATATAGTTTCCTGCCACCGCGAGCAGGAAGTGTCCATTCATTCCGGCTTTTATGCGTCAGAAAACACACAAACGCGTTTGGCGAATTAAAATTGACTCGCCTTTGATCATAGTGTCAGCCCCGGATCTGAGCGCAGACCCACACAGAATACAGATGACATCAGTGAGCGCCCACAGTCAACAGGCAGTTTATATTAAAAATGACATGAGACAACTGAATAAGCTGGTTTCGCTTTTTTCTCCCCTGTCTCTGCAGCGGCGCTGTGTGTGTGTGTGTGTGTGTGTGCCGACAGTGGCGCGTGGCGTGGTGGCGCGGGGCGCGTTGCGTGGCACACGGTGGTCGACATGAGTGGCGCGGGGGGGGCGCGTGGCGTGGTTGCGCGGGCGCGTTGCGTGGCACACGGTGGTCGACATGAGTTGCGCGTGGGGGCGCGTGGCGTGGTTGCGCGGGCGCGTTGCGTGGCACACGGTGGTCGACATGAGTTGCGCGGGGTGGGGGCGCGTGGCGTGGTTGCGCGGGCGCGTTGCGTGGCACACGGTGGTCGACATGAGTGGCGCGGGGGGTCACGCGCGGGTGGCGCAAGGTGGTGGACGTGGGGGGGGGGTGTTGAAGCCGCTTTAATTAAACCAATATGTGTGGTTGCATTTAATTGTTTTTAAACTCAAAATATTTTCTAAATAACGAAATATAAAGTTATTAGTGGAGAAAAGGCCGTCTGGATGACAGCAGACTGACGCTCCTAAAATATACGACAGGTCGGGACCACACGTAAATTTCGTTCGTATCTGAAAAAAATCCTAGGATACGAAAACATTGTTGGATGCCACAAATGATCCCAAATCACTCGTACGCACAGTATAAGAACAAATCTGTGCGTACGAACGGTTTGTGCATGAGGGCCATTGTGCGTACTTATTGTGTGTACTTATTGTGCATGCTTATTGTGTGTACTTATTGTGTGTACTTATTGTGTGTACTTATTGTGTGTACTTATTTTGTGTACTTATTTTGTGTACTTATTATGCAAACTTATTGTGTGTACTTATTGTGCATACTTCTTGTGTGTACTTCTTGTGTGTACTTATTGAGCGTACTTATTGTGCGTATTTATTGTGTGTGAATATTATCTGGACTTACTGTAATTTAGCAGCTTGTTTTTTGAAAAGAGGGTGATTCTGTAACAAACAGTTCAAGTTCAGTTTAATTCTTTCTATTGTTTAGTTTTACAAAATCCACCTGTTAATTAAAAAAACTTTAACATTCATAGTTTAAGCAATTTTAGAATGGCCATTCTCAGATGGGATATTTGTTACACAAAAACCCTTAAAATACAATTAACATTTAGAAACAAAAGAAAATACAAATAAAAAAATAAAAACATAAAATAAAAAATAAAATAAACAAACTACAACACCACCATGTGAAAAAAAAAAAAGAAATAAGAATAATTTTTGACACCAAAGATCAAACATTTTTTAAAGAGTGAGTGCTGAGCTCTGACATGGAGAAGAGTGGTGGACAGTTGGAGATGTGACCTCTGACCTTTGCTCTGGCTCTCATGTTCCCCACACAAGCCGCTTACGCATTGGCCGGCCCTCCCCGGCTCTCCCAGCTTCTAACCCGGGTTCGGCGTCTTCGCATTTACCTTTTCCGCCCGGGATCCACCCTTGTTCTGGAACCATCTTCACCGTGGTTCTTATCGGGCCGAGCCCGACAGGGCTAGTTTCAGCTCTCATTTGATTCGTTGTTTGCAGCAGGGGCGGGACTCATTCAAACAACCTCAGCGCGAGGGTTGAATTTCATTCAAATTTAACTACAGAAACGAGAAACCCCTAAAACAATTGTTAGCTGAATTAGTGTTTCTGAGTTAAATTTTTGTTAATAACTGATCACAAATCAGCTTATGTTACAACGTAAATAACACGAAGCGCACACCCATTTCCGCCTTTCAGCGCGACCTGAATGTCATTAAACAGCATTAAACAATAACTAATATTGTCTAACTGTTGCGCGCAGCCAGGGTTTTAAAATATAACGAATAATCTCTAACTTTTACGTGCAGCTAAAATGTCAGGAGGAGTGATTGCTATATGGGCAAGTTAGACACCTGAAAAATCAGTCTGTTCGGATAGCTCAACGAGTTAATGCGTTAACGTTTTGACCGGGAGAAGTGGGTTCGCTTCCAGCCTGGGACAAAGTTATTTTACTTTTTTTTTCTCTTTATTCACATTTTCTTTTAAATAAAAAGGAGTTTGTTTGCAAACTCCTTTTTATTTAAAAGAAAATGTGAATAAAAAGAAAAAAAAAGTAAAATAACTTTGTCCCAGGCTGGAAGCGAACCCACTTCTCCCGGTCAAAACGATAACGCATTAACTCGTTGAGCTATCCGAACAGACTGATTTTTCAGGTGTCTAACTTGCCCATATAGCAATCACTCCTCCTGACATTTTAGCTGCACGTAAAAGTTAGAGATTATTCGTTATATTTTAAAACCCTGGCTGCGCGCAACAGTTAGACAATATTAGTTATTGTTTAATGCTGTTTAATGACATTCAGGTCGCGCTGAAAGGCGGAAATGGGTGTGCGCTTCGTGTTATTTACGTTGTAACATAAGCTGATTTGTGATCAGTTATTAACAAAAATTAAACGCAGAAACACTAATATATATATATCCAGCTAACAATTTTTTTTTTGCCGAGTCTCCTCTCTTAAAACACGAACACTCCACCCACGTGAAGAGAGCACCCCACCCACTTCCAGAGAACTGCCCACCCACTTCAAGGCGGCTTTGCGGCAAATGCGTAATGAACGCGGGTGGCCCAGAGACACCCAGGGGAGCTCCGGGCCATTGAGGGCTGGCCAATGCGAAAACGGCTACAGAGTGGTTTTAGAGGGAGGGACTCCCTCCTCTCTGTCCTCACACTGATCCATGCTGCTGGATTCACATCAGCTCACACACACTTCTTAGAAGGTTAACTTTACCCAATGAACAGGTGACATTTTAATAACCACCAACAATGAATTTAGGAGGGGCTTTTTACAGTTTTCTAATTTAGGCCCTGTTTACACGGACACTGTGTGGGGGAAACGCAACTTTTGGGTATGTTAATTAGGTTGAAAGTTTTGCGTTGACATGGGCGAATTCTGTGGATACGACTCTCTCCCCCTCCACCCCCCGTACTCATGAATTTACTGTAGTTACCATGCTGGGCCATTAGATGGCGCTGTGATTTTTGGAACCTTCACTACTGCGCATGCGTCCCACTGCTGTCTGAGGTAAACAGAACACACGAGGCATCCTGTTTTCCTCTCTGGCTGAAAGTTCAGCTACTACAAGTTGTTGTCAACAAGTTAACAACAAGTTAAAGCTGGAATTTGGATAAGAGTCAACAGATTTGACACCAAGTGGGACCTGCTTCATCTGCGCACCAGTTGCTGAGCAGAACCAGAACCGAGTCAACATGTCTGACTTTAGTCCGTGAGAATCAGCTGATTTACAGCAGCGCTACAAGGTAAACCATGTTCTTAATAATCTTTCCTTGTGTTTAGTTCAATCACAGAACAACCAACTGAGGTTTTATTTTTATTTTTTTCCTGCGAGGTCGAAGCTGTTCCACGAAGCGGACCGGCGGTTCGGATGTGGGTCCAGTCAGGATGAAAACAACAGAGTCCAGTTCATTAAAGTTCGGTTAACGTGTTTTTAAAAGTGTTCAATTTAATTCTCAGTGTTTGTGACATGAGTTTGTGGTGTTGAATAAACAAATAAATAAAAAATCAACCTGGTGTCTTCATTTTCAGCAGCATGTTAGGCATGACGTAACGAGTCCAGATAGCTTCATTTAGCTCAGATAAATGTAAATATCTCCCACGCTAACATAAATACTGTTTATTATTGTTAAACTGTTAATATATAGCACATTTAGTATGTTATAGTGCAGCGTGACACGTGAAATGTCCGACTGCCTCGTTAACAGACAACTGGATCCAGGCAGCTGGCTCTCTTCCAACACAGATGCAGGTAAGGTGTAGAATAATTAAATATGAGAATCAAAATATATTCCATCAGCTATAGTTCAGAAAGTGGTGCGTGTGTCCTCTGTCCAGTCCACCGCCATTGTTAAAATGCCGGCTGTCTGCGCGTGCGTGCTGCGTGCATGTGGTTGACACAAAAGCTCCACGGGAGATGTTTACATTATCAACGGGGGGTCAGCGAAAAACTTCCACCTTGAGAGCAGGATCAGAAAAGTATCGGTGTCATCGAGGGGGGCCAGCAGCGTCGTGTAGGCGATAAGCAAAGACGCAAAGAGAAAGTAGCGGTTACACTCAAAATACGCGCCGTGTAAACTGGCCCTTAGTGATAGACTAACAGCATCAGACACTGACATGTTTTCTCACTTTTGAAACAGAACAAATGTGGTTTAACGTAGAGACTTACTGCTGCTGTTGCTTCCTTCACACCGTGGTGGTTAGTTATTTTATGACTTGGTCATGTTTGTTTCATCAGCGTAGTTCTCTCGTTCGTGTCGTCACTTTTCAAAGCTGCATGTTGCGCTTTTTTTTTATCTTTGTGAAGCGTCAAGAACTCCCACACTTTGGAGGACTTCGGTCGAACGGATTTCTCTGCGTCGGTCATTTGTAAAATTTACTTAATTTCCTTTGAAAACACCGCCTCTACTCTGCTTCCGCCTTCTCCCTCGCTCTGTTCAACTCGCGCTGCTGAGTTTTTCGCTGGTGTCTCCTCCCACTATCGTCTGTCTTGAGACTGTGATTGGCCAAAATGACACGCTCCAACAAAGATGTTTTATTGTCGACAGATGCCTTGCTGTTTCTTGAAATCCAGTCAGTGGGAAATTATGCCATCTAATCTGCCACGGGTGACCCCTCCCCCCACCACCACCACCAAAAACTCATCGGATCTACACGATTCACGTAAGTTATATATTTTACTTTGAAAACGGCGATTTTCGCCAAAAGGTGACTAGTTTGCAGGTATGATATGTAGGTATTGTATGTAGATACAGTATGTAGATGTATATGTGACTGCATATGCATGTAGATGTATATATATTAGGGGTGTAACGGGATCCTAAAATCACATTTCGATTCGGTTCAATTACAAAGAGGGCTCGGTTCGGTTTATTTTCGGTACCAAAAAAAGACAAAATTAAGACTTACAAAATGTTTATTTTGAAAATATGCCAAAAATACGTTTGTATTGTATTGTAGTAATAAATAAAAATGACCCATTTGGAAGATATTTTTAATAAACAGCACTCTACAATAAATAAAATATATTAACAATTAGGCATGTAACGAGATCTCGTTGTACGAGATCTCGCGATATTAAACTCCCGCGATATCTCTCGTTGAGAGGTAACGTTGTCTCGCGAGATGCTAATGCTAGCGCTAGCAGAGCCCCTAGCAAGTCAGCGTCACGGACAGCATGGCTTCGCCGGATGAAGTTGCTATAGAAGACGCCCCAACTACTGATGGAGGGTGCCGCAGACGAGACGCCTCTACATTGATGGAGTGTCCCAAACTGCCGACGCTGCCCCGAATGTAAAGACACGCGTGTAAACACCGGTGTGACCGGTGTTGCCAGATAGAGTCCCACCCACCCAAAGCACTCTTTACCCGCAAAAGGCAGAAGGAAAATCGCGGTGAACCGCCCAATCTGGCAACACTGGTGAGTGACGGCTGCAGATTCAGCGCTGTTTATGTTCAATTTTTGGAAAGTCCTGCGTGAATATCTATTTTTTTTAACAAAGTTGAACGTTCTAAGGTCTAAGGAGATTCGATCAGTAAAATGAAGACATCAGTTGGGTTTGTAATACATGTTAAAACCGAATAAAAGCCTTTTTGCGGCATAAAACCGATCTTTGAAGTTTTCTTGAACTAATGTTAAAATCTCGTCTCGTTCTCGCGAGATCTGTGATTTTCTCGTCTCGTCTCGTGAGTTTTGTGTATCGTTACACCCCTATTAACAATAATAAAAATCTTAATAAATACAATAACAGTCAGAACCAGAAAAATAAGCAGCAACAGACTGTTTACAATCTAACTAATCAAGTTTTTGTCCAGTAGCAGCAGTGTGGCTGTATATGTCCTCATTACTCACAACCTCTTCTTGGACCTGTTCCTCCAGGTGAGACAGGTCCCTGGAAAAGTTCAGAGTTCAGTTCAGTCATCACACAATTCTTAGGCCCTGTTTACACGGACACGGTGGGGGGAAATGGAGGTTTGGGGTATGTTAATTAGAGGCAAAACATTTGCATTGACACAAGCGAATTCTGTGGATATGATCCCCTCATGACTTCACTGTAGTTACCATGCCGGGCCATTAGATGGCGCTGTGAATTTTTGAACCTTCACTAACGCGCATGCGTGCTGCCTGAGGCTGCCTCGTCTGTTTACCATTGGGGCTAAAAGTTCAGCTAACAACAAGTTGTTGTCAACAAGTTAACAACAAGTTAAAGCTGGATTTTGGATAAGAGTCGACAGATTTGACACCAAGTGGGTCCCGCTTCATCTAACAAGCTGCACACCAGTTGCTGAGCGGACCTGAACCGAGTGACGATGTCGGACTTTACTCCGTGAGAATCAGCTGATTTACAGCAGCGCTACAAGGTAAACAATGTTCTTAATAATGTTTCCTTGTGTTTACTTCGATCACAGAACAACCAACTGAGTTTTTTTTTTTTTTTTCCTGCGAGGTCGAACCTCTTGTTCCACGAAGCAGACCGGTTCGGATGTGGGTCCAGTGTCCACCAGGATGAAAACAGAGCAGACTCCAGTTCATAACAGTTCGGTTAACGTGTTTTTAAAAGTGTTCAATTTAATTCTCAGTGTTTGTGATATACAGTTTGTAGTGTTGAATAAATAAAAAAAAAATAAACCTGGTGTCTTCATTTTCACAGCACGTTATGCATTGTTTAAATAACGTAACGAGTCCAGATAGATAGCTCAGATAAATGTATATATCTCCCACGCTAACATAAATACTGTGACTGTTGTTAAACTTTTATAATTTAGCATATATTTATTTATATTTTCTTTCATACTTTTATACTACTATGCAAAAACTCAGGACAGTGTTACACTTTTACTATTTTATGCTTATGTTTATTAAATGTTTTAGTGTTTTAGTGTTTAAATGGTTATTGTTGCACCGAGGGACTGAGAGAAACT
This sequence comes from Garcialebias charrua, assembly GCA_038048925.1. NCBI lineage: Eukaryota > Metazoa > Chordata > Actinopteri > Cyprinodontiformes > Rivulidae > Garcialebias > Garcialebias charrua. Next base: position 11,469 of record JBBPBX010007814.1, on the reverse strand, counting down.
CAATTTCAATCCTGTGTATGTCCTGTACATATTGCAGTTCTGACAATAAAGTTGACTTTGACTTATATATATTTATTATATATATTTATGTTATTAATTTAGCACAACGTGACACGTGAAATGTCCGCCTGCCCTGACTGTCCGCGCGTGCGTGCTGCGCGCATGTGTTCAAACAAAAGATCAGCGGGAGATGTTTACATTATCCACCGGGGGTCAGCAAAAAAGATCACTCTGGAGGGTGGGTTAAAAAACCATCGGATTCAAAGAGGGGGGCCAGTGGTGTCGTGTCAACGATAAGCACATCCGCAGATATAAAGGAGCGGTTTCACTCAAAATATGCGCCGTGTAAACAGGGCCTTAGCTGCAGCTGATCTCTGGTGGATGTCTGTCCCTGAAGTGGAAGAAGAGAGCAGCTACATCTGTCCCAGACTGGAAATAAAACACAAAGAGGTAAAAAAAATAAGTTAATAAGATTATGATTTTAAATAATAATAAATAAATTATAAATAATAATTATAATAAAAGAACAATACCTCTTGAACAGTTGAATATCGCACTCATAATAATAATAATGTCTTTTCCTGTCATCTGCGTATGTTTCCCATACACAGACGAAATTCGTCTCTGCATTTAACCCAACCACCTACCAGGTGGTGCAGTGAGCAGCCATAGAAAGCGCCCGGGGAGCTGGAGAATTAGATGTGCACTCATAGACACCCCAAGGTGTGTAGTGGCCGGGACGCGAACCCGCGTCCTTCGGGTTCCAAGTCAAAAGCCCTGCCACTACACCATCTTGGCTCCTCCGATTGATGACTCATCAGGGCAGGGCTTTAATCTGCTACAGGGCTTGTTGACATCAGTTTTAGTTTTTTTCATAAAGAGCTGAACTTTTTGACTTAAGTGTTGATGTGATGAATGTCTCATAGCGAGGATCAGTAACTTTAAAGCCTGCGCATAAAACAACATTCAGACTTAGATTCAGAGATTTAAAAACTCATACAGTTTGTGTTATTGCTCTGGACCGACCTGAATTACCTGATGAAGTAGTTTTAATGCAGCTGTTGTTAACGCTGTTTGTAACAAGCTAAGTGCTTTTCTTCGTTCACGTTCGGATGAAGTCGTTTCCAGCGCGTTCACGTTAGACGTGTTATCTGCTGCAGATCCAGTCTTGTGAAACAACGTTCACACAGCTTTGAATGTGCGCTCGTCAAAAAAGCCATTACGTTCCCAAACAGGAGACAGCACACGACATGCTAACGGCTAAATGCTGCGCGTGCTTCGCGTGCTGCGCGATAATAGCTCCGTGCTGAAACGCGCCCAGGAAATTTTGTTCCGCTGTGCATATATTCCCCTGTTAATCATGTTCACTGAGTGAAAAAATAACCGAAACGGTACGCAGGTGGACCGAACCGAACGTGCTGGACCGAAACAGTTCGGTACACTCACGTGTATGTATGGTAGGGGTTGGCGATATATCGAATATACTCGATGTATCGCGATATTTTAAATGTACGATAGTTAAAAGGGCTATATCGTGTATATCGAGGAACCTCCTGCTATCGTGCGGGCTCCCACTCGCCCCCCTCCTTCCTGCAGGCTGCAGGAGCCGCGCGCGAGACTACTTTCAGCACAACATGTAAACACGGCAGATATGAAGAGCGCTGTCAGCTGCTGAGGGGGAAAAACAATGTTCTTTCTGAGCTAGTTTGGATTAAATTGTCAGATGAGGGCATAAAAAATGTTTTTGTAGACGATGCTGAAAATAATCCCGAAGAAAGGTCGGAACTACGAATCTTTTTCACCATTTAAACAGCGGAGTGGAGCATGAACCGTGAAACGGCAGAACCGAGTGTTTTTCCAGCTGCTGCTTCCTTAAAACAAACCACGGGTCTGAGCTCATTTAGTCATGCGTGCACCGCAGAGAGAGGTGGAGACATTATTAAATCAGCATTTTATCATTATCGCTAAAGATACGGTCCTTAGCGGCTAACAAGATGGCTAACGCGTTAGCCGTCTTCTTCCACAGCTGAGACTGACCGTGTCTTTAGCGATACAGCTGATTTAATAATGTCTCCACCTCTCTGTTCACGTTTCTGAGTGGAGGCTGTCGTGTTTTTACACAAGGATTCAATGCGACACTTTGTAGAGCAACTTAGAGAACGTCTTCGTGAATCCGGAAACAACCCCCTGACCCTTTCACAATAAAACCGGATACAGTACACAGAGGCTCACTGTGATAAATCTGTTCTTGTTCAGAGGTTTTGCAGACATTGCCTGAACTTGGCACAGTTTGAAACTTGTGCACATTTTGTGGTTTGTTGTTAAAAATTACCAGCACATGCAAATAGTTTAGAGTTGTTACCTGTGACTGTTCTGGGTCAGTAAATTTTATGGCCACTGTTTACACTTTTGTTTTTGTATTTTAAAGGCCTTAAATGTTTTGATTTAACATTTTTTTAAATGTTAAAAGCACAAGAGCACCTTTTTAAGTTTAAATTATTTATTCTTCCTTTTTGCTTGAAGTACTTTTTATTTATGTGTGCAATTGATGGTTAAAATAAAATATTTAAGTTTGTTCAAATTTAGTGTTGACATTTTTTTATCAATTTTGAATCATTTTTTCATTGATTTTGGAGATATCGCGATATATATCGTGTATCGTGATATAGCCAAAAAATATCGCGATATAATATTTTCCTCATATCGCCCAGCCCTAATGTATGGGTATATATATTTATAGAAACTTACTGCAAAGCCATGAATATTCTAAGTTCTTTATACATATGTATTTTGTTGCTGTGTTTTGTCATGTTCTTTGCAGGTTTACAGACAGCGGTCGGGTGTTTTTGCCTTGTGCTTTCTTTGTGTATATTTCTTATATTTTGTAGTCTTAATTTCCGTCTCTCCTTTCTGTCTATCCTATAAAAAACCATTCCACTAGATAATTATTAAAATTAATATTTCATAATAATGGTGTGGAGAGGATGGTTGGAAGGGGAGAAGGGAGGTCATCAAAAGAAGGAAAAAAAAAAGATTAACACTTAAAAACAATTACCGTATATTCCGGGCTATAAGTCGCAGTTTTTTTAAGAACTAATTTTCATGTCCTACGACTTACGGGGCGAAGCGACATATTTATGGATTTCCCCCCATATTTTTAGACCAATAGGCTCTTTGCACCTACGGCGCTGACGTCACATCCGCCTGAGCGGATGCGGCTCGCTAGCTTCCGCTTTGAGGAACTTAGACAGCTAGAAAAGAGAAACTCGCGTTTCAGAAGCAAGTTAAACATTATCACGAACACTGTTGTGTCCCTAAGCATGCTGATGTATGGTCTTTTAAGTTTCCACGGACTTTTTCTTTCGGATTTTTTTTTTTTTTTTCGGATTCTTTTAATTTTCCACGGAGGATCCTCCAGACAGAAAATTGCACGTCTGCGAGTTCACATTGAGCGTGCAATCCGAAGGGATTGCATATATACACATGTATGTGTATATACACATACAGTATATTATGTGTATATACACATGTATGTGTATATACACATATATATTATGTGTATATACACACAATATATACGTGTATACATATATATTATGTGTATATATACAGATGTATGTGTATATACACATATATATAATGTTTATATACAGATGTATGTGTATATAAACATATATATTATGTGTATATGCACATATATGTGTATATACACATATATTATGTGTATATACACATATATATTAGTGTATACATATATATTATGTGTATATATACAGATGTAAGTGTATATACACATATATACTGTATTATGTGCATATACACATATGTGCATATACACATAATATATGTGTATACATATATTATGTGTATACAGTATTTGCATAACATTGTTGATAGCGTGATATCAACAATTGATATGCCACTGATATCCCTATTTCCAGCCCCCTGTGAGGAGCCCCAAAGCGCTTTACAATAAACTTACCCTGATGCATGCTCCAGGTAGAAAATTATTAAAAAAAAAAAAAACTAAGTCTGGTCCTCTGGACATTCAAAAAACAAATACTGTAGACAGTTATTTTTTGTTGCTTTTTTGAATGTCCAGAGGACCAGACTTAGCTTTTTTACATATTTAATGAACTTTTTACAGTGGCTTGCCTGGTTAATTATCAAAATAAACCTCGTCAGTGCATGGGCTAAGGGAAAGAATTTCTGATGGACATTGTCCACACGAAATTAGTTCTCACAGAAGCATTTAAATGTATTTTTATTGTTATGAACTGATTGCATGTTATCAAATTTCATGAATAAATGTGAAGACAAATAAACATTTCTTGTTTTTCACATTTCACTTGCTTTTATAAAAAAAACACGGGCAAGCTAAACAAACTAAATTACAGGCCAGAGCTGACCTTAGTGCAACTTGAAATTCATTTATTTTGTGTAAAACAAATCAGAACAAACAAATTCTTCAAATGATAAATTGTAATAAAACAAAGTGTCTTTTTTTTTCTTTTGAATTTCATAGTATCTACAGCACACAACCTATTCAAAAACATAAAATAGAAGTGGTCACAGTTCTGTCTGATTATTTTTTGATCTTCCATCCAGTCGCTGCCAGACACTCTCGGTTGGTGACAGATGATGTGTCCAAATCGCAGTACAGTATACCTCTGCCACTCTAAGCAGACAGGTCAGGAAGAGAGCCAGTCATTCCTCTGAAGAGGGTACCCATACTCCTTTGAATAAAACATCACACAGATGTATTTAACTCGGGGCTAAAATATATGTATGGTAGCAAGACATGAAAATGATATATTGCCAGTATTATTTACCGTAATCCTCCTTTACACAGTCGACCCAGGCCACCATCTTGCCAACTGGACCTGGTTTTGCACCCTGTGAAATCCAGAACCAGCCACACAGGAACAACTGCACGTCACCATTACAACAGGAACGGAATCTCTTGAGGACTACCTGTTGACAGATCACATTACACATTTTGTTAAGGTTTTCTTTCAAACTGTTGGCATGAAATGGAGTGCCCTCCTTAAAACAGTGAAAAATACTATGATCAAATGGAACTCATGTTTACAGCACGGGAAGTCATTTACAGTCATTATCAACAAATTAGCATATGCTTTATGATGGGGCTGGTTTGTGAGATTGATCAGTATACCAATATTCTAATCTTAGATGTCGTGTTTTCACAGCTGCAAGCAAAATCATTAACAGAAATAAAGACTTGAAAACCTCAGTCATTTTTATTACAAAAATAAATGAAATTTAAAAAAATTATTTAGTAAATTAAGCTATTGAAATTAATGAACTTTTGTGAATACTACATTTGTTGAATATGACTGTACATTAGGAGAGGTGCTCTCATCTTTTTAGGAATGTTTCACATCTAAAATAGTTTAGTAAATGAAACTTTATATACCAGCTTTCAAGATATAAAGATTACAAACTGCTTTACAATCAACATTAAAACAAAACACGTGAAACTAGTCTTGCTTTTAATGTTATGATGAAAAAAATGTCATGATAAAATGAGGAGGGGGCTGTAAACACGGTCCCTTTTGAGCTCTTAACAAAATGCATGCAAAAAAAATAATAATAACACGGAACCCATGGAACATGGCTATATAATAAATTTGAACCAGAACAGTCAGCTGAACTCGAACTCTGACAAATTACCAGTGCTGCCCTACTTTTAAACTGAGGTTTGTCGTGTTTCTTTATGGATCTGAAGCTAAAAGAACTGCAACCTCTCCTGTTACCTCATCTCTGTTTGACACTATCAACAGCAAAAAAGAAATATATACTGAACACAAATATAAATTATTAGGTTAAACATTGTCCGATTGAATAACTGAGAATGTTCAGGTACTTTATTGGTACATATTTATACTAAAATCACCGGTAAAAATGCCTGCTAGCATTAGCTAAAGCTAACGTTAGCCACACAATCGAAGCAAAGTAAAACTCACCTTCGTGTTTGTGGATGTAAGACGAGGCATACATCTTAAAGCCTTTCTCTAATTTAGTCGTTGGAGCTTTGGATGAGACTTACAAATGTGATTAACATCGTTAATAGTCAGCTTGGGCAAGCCCTGCAAACACGAACACCTCGAATAAAACGCCATGTTCAACAGACCGGAAGTGAGCGAACCGCATTGACCGGAACACGGAAGTTGACGTGCAAAGAGCCTATTTCTGGCTAAGATATGACAAGTTCCATTCATTTTGACGAAAAAAATGGAGCAGTAGAGTACCACTTTCGGCCGCTAAGGGCAGCAGTACTACTTTCAGCCGCTAGGGTCCACCAACCGTTCCCAGCTCATGTGTCTGAAAAAAGCCTCCTCTGCTCAGACTCTGTCGCAGCCCGGCCTCCTGAACTCTGGAGGTAGGTCTTAACTAGTGTTTGTTAGCAAAATAGCTTATGAACCACACGACAGATTTTGATGAAACTTACAGAAAGTAATCACTGGATGGATATTCACAAACTGTTAGCTGTAGGAGATGTTTTAGCAAAAATTTGATGTTTTAGGACCATAGCTGTGGTAGCTTTTAGCTCAGTGTGGGGTGGGCGATATGGCTCAAAAATTATATTGTGATATTTCAGAGTATTATCACAATAATAAATTTTGTGATATTACAAAAAAAAAACAGAAAACAAATGTATTTATTTGACAAAATTAAATTAACATGTTGCTTTGTGGTATTATATAATTTTTTTAAAAACAACAAGGGGTAATTTTACTGAAATTACAGTACTTTATTTAGTAAAGTATTCAGTCTCCAAGTATATAAAAAAAAGATCTGTTATTTAGATTGAAAAAGTCTGCACAAAATATAGATAAACAAAAACCACCACAAAAACTAAAGTGCAGGTGTAGTTTCCTAAAACAACGAAATAAAATGAAGATTAAGATCTGTTGAGCATAAATGAAACATACAACAAAATATATGTTGGCTTTAAATTAAGTATAACTTCCAGAACTTGTAACAAGGTGATCAGCTGACCCTGAAGCTTGTGGTGTTTCAGCTTCATCTGTTCCTGCAGGAATAATTCATTTTTTAAGTGATCTGTTTCTGATCTCCTGCCTCAGAGACAATTAAGCTGCACGTGTTTTTTTTAAGCTGCACGTGTTTGTAACAACAAAGAGCGAGGGAGACGCAGCCTGTACACAGAGCTCAGAGCGGGGTGGGGGGAGAGAGACAAGATGTCTGTACCTGCAACTGGATGCAGAGAAGCTGAGACATGCGCATTGTTGTTTTTAGCATTTTAGCTAGCGTTACACCAGTACAGACTACCATACCATACCATTTTATTTATAAAGCACTTTCAACAGGAACAAGTCCACACCAAAGTGCTGGACAAACAAACACGCAACAGGCAACACAGACAATGAAGTACAACACGAAAAACATAAAAACATTGCAGATCATAAATAAAACGATCCAATACAAATCAGCTGGCATTGAAAGCAATGGAGTAGTAGTGAGTTTTTAACCGGGATTTGAAAACCGAGAGGGAGGGGGCTGGTGAAGGGGAGGTGCGTAGTTCGGTTTGAAGCGCTCGGTTAAAAGGTGGGGCGCCCAGGCATATTACGTCATGAAATTAGCATATCATGATAAAACTTTTTTGCCCGGGCAAGTAGGGCTGGGCCATATCATATCGTTACCGGTAATACCGGTATAAAAAGCTTGTCCGGGCAAAAAACTTATATCATGATATGCTAATTTCATGACGTAATACGTCAGGGCGCCCCGCCCCTTAACACCAGAGCGCTTTAAACAACTATGCGCACCTCCCCTCCACAAGTCTACTGGTGTAAAACGCTAATTAATTACTGCTAAAATGTTAAAAACAATGCGCGCGCGTCTCAACTTCTCTCCCCTGCTCTGCAGCTGCACAGACAGCTGTCCCCTCCTCCCCCGCCCTGCTCCGCTCCGAGCAGCTCGGAGCTGCATGTCTCGCTGCGTGTCCCCGCTGTAAACTGTGTCACAAACACGCGCGGCTCCACAGTCCGTCCACATCAGACACAGATCAGTTAAAAAAATGAATCAGAGCAGGAATGACACGTTCCTCTATGAACAGATGAAGCTGAAACATGAAGGTCAGCTGATCAACTTGTAGAAGTTACAGCTCATTTAAAGGAGCTGTATGTAACATTTTTTATAAACATATTTCTTCACTCTGCCACATCTCCTGAAAAACTGATGTTAGCCAGGTAATCTCTGAAAAAAATATATACTTTAAAAATGATCTGTTATTTAGATTGAAAAAGTCTGCACAAAATATAGATTAAAAAACCACCACAAAAACTAAAGTGCAGGTGTAGTTTTACTTGGAGACTAAATACTTTACTAAATAAAGTAATTTCAGTAAAATTACCCCTTGTTGTTTTTTAAAATTTTATATAATACTGCAAAGCAACATGTTAAGTTAATTTTGTCAAATAAATACATTTGATTTTTTTTTTTTGGGTTATATCACGAAATTTATCGTTATCGTGATATACTCTGAAATATCACAATATAATTTTTGAGCCATATCGCCCACCCCTACGGGCAAGCTTTTTTTACCGGTATTACCGGGAAAGATATGATATGGCCCAGCCCTAGCTCAGTGTTTTACTACTAGAAAAAAGCTCAAGAACCACACGACAGATTTTGATGAAACTTACAGAAAGTAATCACTGGATGGATATTTACAACTATTAGCTGTAAGAGATGTTTGAGCTAAAATTCTATTTATTTATAATTTATTTTCGCAGTGCGCGCAACCGTTTGGAAGACGTCAAAGCAAAACAATTTAAATCCAGCAGATTTGACCATTACGTGAATTTATTAAGGAATGGTTAAGCTCAGAAACACTTTTGCTATAATGTCAGCCAACAAATATATATTTTTAAGTGTTTATCTTGCTAAATTTTAAAGAAAATGCAGCAGTCCCAACCGTGCGGGTGCACGTAGCAAAACTACTTTTTAAATCCAGCTGATTTGACAATTAGGTGCATTTATTAAGGAAAGGTTAAGCTCAGACACATGTTAAAGAATTCAAACATTGATCATTTAAAACTTATCACTTTAAATGTATTCTGATGAATCATTAACCAGTTTTGCTAAGTCTTTCTGTATGTAACAAACATTTCTGAAGAACACAAGTTGTCGTTTCCTGGACACCGAACAAGAACACTGATTAGGCCAGCTCATGTTTAATCACAGATACTGTTTTGACATTACGTTATTGTTTGTTTTTGAACACTGCCACGTTTTCCATGTGCTATCTGAAACTGTCTTCCTGTTACTCATCATTGTCCTACTTTTGAGAGAATAAAAACCCAGCACGCATTTTCCAAATCGGATTTGATCTCAAACAGTTTTGAAACTTGTTTCAAAGTGTCTTGAGGTGATCTCCCATTTTCAAAGTCTGCATCTCTGAAAATTAATTATTGTCTCTCTTCTTGTGTGGTTCATATTTAAGGTGAAGGTGTTTAAAAATCCTATCAACACATCTTTGCTATAATTTTCAGCAAACAAATAATTGCTTTTACTGTGTTAATCTTGTTAAAAGTCCTTCCGTGCACGTTACTCTGGCAGCCATATGCAGCAGGGCAAACCACCGGCCCACACAGATTGTCCAAGTGCCTATATACTGGGGCCTTTACTCTCCACAAACAAGAAGCTGCAGTGTTAAAGCCTCTGGCAGCAGCAGCTTGGAACTAAATCACAGAATAAAGTATTTGACTCACGAGAAGTCTTTTTTCATTAGTAATTGAAATAAATCACGGAGCTAAATCCAGACGTAGCTTCTCAACAGAAGAAAAACAAAGAGGCCGAGCTGGAGCCTGATTTAGCCCCACGTGCAGCTTCATTTGGTGCTCACTGCATTGGAGTGGTCATTTAGGATTTCAATAAATCCAGTTCACTTTATGGATCTGAGTCAGTCTAATGAATCACTAAAGTAACTCGGTTCACTTGAGTCGTTCACTCTTTGTTTGTTTTGGATCAGCACAGAGAGTAAGAAGTAACTCCTTTATCTTCCAGAAAACTGCTACTAACTTGTAACAAAGTCACTGGAGAGAAAGAATAAAGACACAAACCTAAAAGATGCAGTTGATGGTTGGGACTGAAAACAGCATCTAACATGTGTCTTGCTCCGTTTGTTCCTGAGCTGCAGCTCTACTTCCAAAATCCTCAGACTTTTCTTCTTCCTCTGCTTCCAGCTGTTTGAGCCGCTGTCTCCACATCTGTTCACTTCCGGTCAGCAACATTTACAGATGTTACAGCTCAATTTAACGTTCACTTCAACTCATTTGAGCAGCAGTCGAGAGAAAAGGCCTTCAGCTCGTAGCTACGGAGCACAACAACAAACACTGACGTCAGAACTGAGCAACTTCCGGTGCAACGTCACTTCCGTTAGCTGCTGCTCTTCAAAATAAGAGCTCGAACTGAGCTGCTCTTCAGCTCTACATCATTCAATTTCTGTGTTCCCATGGCAACTTGTAAATCCATCCATCCATCTATCCATTTTCTTCCGCTTATCCGGGGTCGGGTCGCGGGGGTAGCAGCCTAAGTAGGGAGGCCCAGACTTCCCTCTCCCCAGCCACTTGGAGCAGCTCCTCCGGGGGAATCCCAAGGCGTTCCCAGGCCAGCCGAGAAACATAGTCCCTCCAGCGTGTCCTGGGTCTTCCTATTTTTGCTCTGTTACTCATAGATGATTATTGTTTGAATTGATTGGTTGAACTTTTTTGTTTTTGAAAAAAGGGGCAGATAAAATAAGATTTCTTCTTCTTTCCGCCACCTTTCATTTTATGTTTTCTTTTCATATACTGTAAGTGAAATGGTTTTATTTATTTTTTTCTAATGTAAATTATTTTTTTTTTTTTTTTTTTTAAGAATTGGATTGACTCCAAAGTCAAAACAGTTCTAAATGTTCCCACAATGATTACTTTCTGGAAGTTTCCTTCAACTCTGTTCAGTGGTTTTTGAGATATTTTGCTAACAGACAAACAAAGTTGACTGCAACAATTATTGCTAAAGTTTTAAGCTAAGATTTTCTGCATTGAGTGGCCCTTGGAGTATGTTTTATGAAAGAATCTTGGCTCTATCTCTGTCAAATGTTAGCAAAATATCTGTGAAACTGACTGAATTATAGACATTTCTGTGTTTCTAACATGAGTTTTCTGTTCAACCATCAAGAATTGGATCAGCTCCAAAACTTAAATCAGTTGTAGACGTACATCCACTGATTATCTCTGGAAAGTTTCATTAAAATATATTCACTGGTTCATGAGATATTTTGCTAACAGACAGAGTTAAGTTGAAGAATTCAATGACAGAATTTTAAACCAAGGTCTCAGACAATTTATTAGTGCTCAGACTGTGTGTTGGGGATTCCTCTCAGCTACTACCACCCCAAACGTCACATCAATATCTGTAAAACTGAATTATAGACATGTT
>JBBPBX010007813.1:47013-64220 GCA_038048925.1 Garcialebias charrua | reverse complement strand
AAAACATACAGAAGGATTTTAAAATTTATTTGAAAGTGAACCAGGAGCCAGTGCAGGGATTATGTTATCCTTGTTAATATTAATTATCATTATTTGAGGAAAAACGTGAATTTATCTAAATTGGTACCAATCCACAAAATTTTATATGGGTGTAACTCTAGGTATGATATAAAAAGTAAAGTGAGGTATGCAGTAGAAAAGAAAGAAAACGAGCCACCAAAATAAATTATTACAAACAATGCTGAAACGCTGCTGGCTCATTAAAATAAGGTGCTCTTACTTTGAAGATACTCCAACAAGCTGCCGTTCTTCATCAGCTCTGTGATGATGTAGATGGGTTCCTCTGTGGTGCAGACAGCGTACAGCTGGATCAGCTTGGGGTGTCGCAACTTCTTCATAATCTGAGCCTCTTGCAAGAAGTCTATGGGGTCCATTGAACCTAGAACAGTGGGTGGGTGTTGTAAGACTTTGAGCAAGTAGATGTGATGTTTTCTACATACAGTACTTGTTTTGACTGTTTTCTTACATTTGGCACCACACATGCCATTTCATATATAAATCACCACTTATTTCAAGTTTAATTACAGTTGTTAGACAGAAGCACAGCTGTGCCATGGGATCTCCAGTGTCACCCAGTGTTGCAAACCTCTACATGGAGGAAGTGGAACAGAGAGCCCTAAACTCCTATGAGGGAACAACGCCAATACAGGTAACCCTCGAGGTACGACACCTGCGACCTACGGCAACTCAGACTTACGATTTTATCATATTTAATAAAAATATGATTAAAAAAAAAAAAAAAAATTTTTTTTTTTTTTTTTTTGTGTTTAAAAGTTATTAATTTCATGTGTATAGCACTTTGTTGCAGCTGTGGTTGTTTTAAATGGCTTTATAAATAAAGTATAATTATTAATTTTACGTTTTGATAAGAAATTAATCGTATTTACGCAACTTCCGGTTTCCGCTCGCCACTTCCGGTTGCCATTTTACAACTGTACTGCGGTCAATGGAGCTCCGGAGGCTACTGTCAGCTGGCTCCGTGTGCCCGATCAGGGTTGCCTCATACGGATAAATGAGCTGGAAACACTCGGTCAACTCTGTGGACGTCTCAGGTCCGGAGGAGCAGCCGCGGATCGCCCCGCGATCGGCGGCCACAACGCCGCCCGACATGCTAACGACAGCAGCTAACAAAGCAGCTAACACAGGCGAAGACACCGAGCCGACATGCCGCGGAGGATCCATCTGCGGCCGGGAGCTCGCCGCAAATGTCCGCCTGGCAGTCGGGGCCACCGGCTCAAAGTAAGACATTATATTTTTTATTTATTGTGCAGTTCTGTGCGTGTTTATGGCCTTAGTATGTCTGCTTGTTCAGTCTCATGCCATTAAATATGTGTGCGGCGCTCCGTTAGCGGTATAACCGCGACCTATGTCAGAAACGCGGACCTACGATAGGCATGTGTTTTTGGTCCGCGAGGTACGACAAAATCGACCTAAGTCACACACGTAGGTCCCTATCCCTGACGTAACTCGAGGGGTTCCTGTATGTGGATAACACCTGGGTCAAAATCCAAGCCAAGGAAGTAGAAGTGTTCAGACACATTAACTTGATCAACAACATCAAGTTCACCAGAGAGGATGCAAACGACAACAAGCTGCCTTTTTTGGACTGTTTGGTTCACATGGAAAGAGGACAGCCTCAACATTGAAGTTTACAGAAAACCAACCCACACAGACCAGTATCTTTTGTTTGACTCTCACCATCCACTGGAACACAAACTTTGTCATCGGAACTTTACAGCATCGGGCAGAACACATCCCCACGAAGTCAGAAGGGAAGGAAAAGGAACAGAAACACATCCAAAAATCTCTCCAAACATGTGGATATCGTAACTGGGCTTTTGTCAAGTCAGCGAGGAAATCTACAAAACTCACTAATAAACAGAAAAAGGAGAACAGACAAAAAAACATTGTCATCCCTTATGTTGCTGGACTATCAGAGAATTTCTGAAGGATTTTCAACAAACACAACATCCCAGTACATTTCAAACCCAGCAGGACTCCCAGACAGAGGCTGGTGACACCCACACACAAACAAGAGTGGTGTAGTGTACACAGTCCAGTGCAGCGAGGACTGTCCAGACCTCTACATTGGAGAAATTGAACAGCCTCTTCACAGAAGAATGTCCCAACACAGGAGCGCAACCTCCTCTGGACAAAACTCAGCTGTTCACCTCCACCTCATGGACAAGGGTCACTCATTTGAGGACCAGAATGTACACATTTTGGACAGAGAGCACAGATGGTTTGAGAGGGGTGTGAAAGAAGCTGTTCATGTTAAGAGAGAAAAACCTTCTCTTAACAGAGGAGGAGGTCTGAGATTTTAACTTTCAAAAATGTATAATGTAACTTTAGGACTGATTCTCAAGCCAGTTTTCACAGCTGATGGAAACAGAGGAGCCTCATCTGTGAATTAGACTAACAAAGACCTTAAGAAACCCCTACTGTTAAGGTGTGAGGTTTGATTTGTCAATCTACATAGGTATGTGTGTATCTTATATCAGCCTTTAAAACCTGATCCCCACTCTCTGCTCTTTCAAGTGAGAAAGTTCCTCGAATGAGGAGCGCAGCGTCTTCTGTTACAAATAAAGTCCAGTTGTTTTTTGTATTGAAGGTTTCTGAATTCATCATGTCCTGGATGACTGATAATCTTCACCAGCACATAGCATGTATACCACAGGGACTGCAGATGAAACAATACACTGCATCTTTACTCAATATGAGGGTTTTATTTCATGATCCCTGTCAAATAGAGATTGAACACTCAGACTGACATCATTTTCTTCATCTCTTTAAACAGAGATTTTATGGTCAAAACTTAACTGGAACGTTAGCATCACAGTTAACATGCATCATGAATTCTGGGAGTTTACTCCACCTCCATCAGGATGAAGATTTGATCCACTGTTCATGACCAGGGCTCCTCCTGAGCCAGAGCCTCCCTTCCTACACCTTTAGAGTCCACTTTCCTGTGGAGGTGAAGTATGGGGTCTTGACAGACCCATGTTTTCAGGGTTCTTTCCACTTCATTGACATTTTATTTTCACATTCATGTAATGTTGACATTAATTTATGTACCAGGTTTGAGGGTCTTTACTGCCACCGATGTGGTCCCGTTCCACAGACCCTCATGGACTTCACCAAACTGACCAGCTCCCAACTTCCTCTTCAGTTCGATAGATTTGCGGTCAATTTCCCACAGATCCACCGTGTTGTAGGACAGGCCGTAGGTTTGAGGAGCTTCCATCTGCATCTGTTTGGACAGAGGAGTCAGTTAAAGTGAAACATCCAGTGGGAAAATAAAAACAAGTTTGTGTTCATGTACACATTACCTTTTTGCACGGTTCACCCAGACGCACACAGAGACCATTGGCCTGTTTGGTGTAATAGTCTACTAGTTCCTTTATAGTTGCAAAGGGTTTGGTCTTTGACACGTAGACGTAACCATTTTCTAACTTTTGAAGCTTGTAATGCTTCACTTTGCCTTTGTCCAGCACTGAAAGACACAACATGTCTTAGTAATCTTCAGATCACGCTTAAATTCCTGACCAGATAAATCCCTGTAGTGACACTTTATCCATGCTGCTCATTATCCATGCTGCTCATTATCCATGCTGCTCATTATCCATGCTGCTCATTTCTTACCCATCTGCTCACAACAGACTCATGTTCAGGCTGCTGTTTACCACACCTTATTTACATTATTATTGGTTAGTATACAGTATATATATTTTAGATCCTTGTTTATTTTTTATTTATATAGATTTTTTGGGGGTATAACTGGACCTAGAGTACACAGTTTTGTTGCACCTCATGTACCACATGTGATGTGACAAAGAACCTTGAACTTTGATACAGGTGAGACTACAGAGAGATTAGGAAAGAAAGCTACAAAGCTTTAATGGGTGCAATAATTCACTAATTTATCTTGATAGCTTTAAAACTATCAACCACTGAACAAGTCCAGGACTGACTGGAAATGAGCAGCAGGTTATTGAGTCACTTTAGGAAAATAAAAATATAAAATGCCCATCGAAACTTGCTGCTGTATCATCGAGGAGCAGTTCTGTGCTTGTTACAAGTCACTAATTCAACCATTAGACTGGGCTCGTCTATAGATGTGAAGAAGGGTCAAGTGTGCAGAAACTTTGGTAACAGTTTGTCTTACCTGAGAGAGACAGCTCTCCTTTCAGACTTTCAGAATTTCTGATGAGGAAAGCACCTTGATCGTTGCCTTCAGCCAGCAGCATCCTCTCTGCATCCTGCCTCTTTGTGTCTGGAAAATACCACCTGCAACACACACACACACACACACACACCTTTAACTTTAAAGCTCTAGAGAGAATTGGATCAGCAGTGAAAGACCGACTTCAGAAAGTTGGGTAAATGGTATTTATTGGAATAAAATCACAATAAAATTTGATATTTCTTTCTAGCTGAGGGCATTAAACATGGACTAGTTTCAACAGTTCTTTCTTTCACAAACAAATGGTTATTAAAATACAGTAAAGGACAGTTTGAAGTTTAAAGACAATAAAATGAACTACAGATATGCGTTTTCTCAAACTTTCCTAACTAGCATCCCTGAGGTGCTGCCGGAGGCAGAGGTCAGTCTGTGACAAGTTCAAGGACCTGAAAAGTGTCAGATTTTGAGAGTTGACTGCTGATCATGGCCGGTCATTTCTGGCCACACGTCTTCTGGGTTCATCTTGAGTTGAAAAAAAGAAAAAAAAAAAGGAAAAAGAAAAAATAAAGAAAAAGCAAACCAATAGTTAACTACAGTGGTTTTTATGGAAGCGTATTGCATTCAACCATGAATTTTTTTTTTGGAGCTTATGTAGTAATCACGTGATATTATGTAGTAAAAATGTGATAATTATGTAGTAAAAATGTGATACTATGTAGTAAAAACGTGATACTATGTAGTAAAAACGTGATACTATGTACCGGTAGTAAAAACGTGATACTTATGTAGTAAAAATGTGATACGTATGTAGTAAAAATGTGATACGTAGATATCGCATACGTGTAGCCAATATATCAGGAGGGGTGGTTCCTTTAAATATATAGTAGTCCTGCAAAAAGCCACATGCCTCCATAGCACAATGGATAGCGTGTCTGCTCTCCACTCCAACGACCCAGGTTCGATTCCGACCTGGTTGAACTTATTTTTTTTATTTATTGGATAAATAAAATAAAAAAGGAATTTGTGTCGAACCGGTTAACGCCATAGACTTAATATGCCTGTGGTTAACACAAATTCCTTTTTTATTTTATTTATCCAATAAAAATAAATAAATAAATAAGTTAAACCAGGTCAGAATCGAACCTGGGTCGTTGGAGGGGAAAGCAGACGCGCTATCCATTGTGCTATAGAGGCATGTGGCCTTTTGCAGGACTACTATATATTTAAAGGAACCGCACCTCCTGAAATACTGGTTACACAAACGCTACATTTATACATACTCTTTCAACCTCTCTTAACACAGAACTTGTGTTGTGCGGGAGTTGTGGTCCCACCTGCAACTCCCGCACAACACAAGTTCTGTGTTGCCGGTGGTTAACACAAATTCCTTTTTTATTTTATAATCCAATAAAAAAAAATAATAATAAGTTGAACGCTGGGGCTGTTTGTTTCAGTATGTCGTAGTTTCAGGGACACGTTGGCTCAAACTTTATTGTGCTTCATCTTGACTCTCATGTTCTATCGAGTGGAAACTCTTCAGATGAAACAAGTTAGATGTTCCCACGGCTAGTTAGCACGACTCTCCGTCACGTTTTGCAGCATAAAGAGACCTGAGTAGGACTTGCTACAGAAGAAACCTGCAGTTGTAACAGATATTTGAAAGCCGAACCACTTCCACACCGATGAATTAGTCTTTCCTCTCTTATCAGTGATGTCATCTGCTTTCTCTTCACTTGTGAAACTTTGTTCAGTCACACTCGTTTTGAAGCGAAAACTTAACGCGCGTTCAAGATTAGCTTAGCTTAGCCTGCTACCGCTAACACCTGCTGGTTGACTCGAGTCGAGCGCTGCACAACACCCACGTCATCATGCACTTAAGTTTTGTGTCGCAGCTTTTTCTGTCCGGGTTGAAAGTGAAGCAGCCGCTGCAACCCGAACAGAAAAAGAAAAGCGTCAGTGAAATGCTTTAAAGCTGCAGTCTGTAGTTCTGTAGTGCAGTCTGTAGGTTGTCTAAAAATATATTTTAAACATATTTCTTCACTCTGTCACTATCTCCTGACAGACTGATGTTAGACAAAGTAATCTCTGAAAAAAACTATAGTCCCCTTGCTTCTCCAGGTGGTAAATAAGCATTTCTAAAAAGCCACAGTGACCCGCCGTTAACCAGCCAATAAAAACAGAGCTTCTCACGCTCCTAACCCACGCCCCCCCTGTCCCAGCCCCTGCGGCCACGCAGGTTCTCGTTCAAAGTATTGCAAAGCGAGGCAAAACTGTTTTGTATGTGACACAAATGTATTAAATTCCCCTTCTTCATCCATCCTGATCTGGACTTTTGTTTTTTTTTTGCCAAAAGTCAAGTGATCGCGTCCTCCTCTGCCGAGTCATGACAGAAACATTGAGCAAATGAATGAATTTGTCACGAGCGAATTAAACTCATGTACAACGTGGCTGCATGCGGCTCTGCAGATTTCCTGGTGTTCTGGTGTGCTGGACCAGCGCTCCATGTTTTTATTTTATTTTTTAGAACGTTTTGTTAACATATAAACACAGAACTTTGCAGCGGCTGACAGGACATGTAGTGGAGGCGGAGCATTCAGAAGCAGGGCTAAATTTCACAGAGAGCAAGAGGGAGCAGAGCCATATATGGCTCTGAGGGGGAGGGACCAGAATGCTTTCCCTGATGAAAATTTTCCTAAGTGCTACGTTCTACAAAAACTGCAGAGTGCAGCTTTAATCCTATCGAAATATCAAAAATATGCTTTTAATTCATATAATCGTTATTGAATAAAAGTATATTGCGAGATATATCGTTATCTAATTATTGTCCAACACTAACACAACACAAAACTGATTCTTCCTCCAACATTTTATTCCAAAGTGAAACCAGGCAGGTCTGTTGGTGATGGAGGACATTAGCATACCACTTGTTGTTTGAAGAGCTCTCATCCTTCAGTTCTTACTGTGGGTTGGGAGTTTCAGGACTTCAGTCCTTGTTGGATTGAGTACAGCAGTATGGCCGTTGGTGCACGTTTCACTGACCCACCCTCCGTCATGGGAGGTGTTGTGTTTGTTGAATTCTTTCTAAAAAAGGTCAACAGTGACTTGTTCTGCTTACATTTCAAGGTGCACATGCTCGTGAAAAAGGTTTGTGTTCTAGCCTGTAGGCCTGCTCTGGCACGTGAAAAATAGCAGGAAATAAGACAAAAATATTGATTTAGATAGATTTACAAATAAATAACCTTCAAACCAGTATAAAAAAGGTTTGTTTAGTTTGTTTACAGAAAGTGTTTTCTGTGCTGCCTAGACCCAGAATTTGGTCTAGTGGTCGGAGAAGGAGTTCTCTGCAGAAGTGGGCGTTTCTGAAGAATTAGAGTTTCTAGAGGACAAACACTGATTGGTTAACTGTATTTTCTGGCTCTTTAAGTTATCAGGTCTTTTTTTAAACTGAAGGTTTGTAAGAAACAGCGTTATATCTGCTGTCAAACACAAGAAGATTCTGTTTAGTTCTTGAGTTGTAGCTGCACCTGACACAGGTTGGCTTCAGTAGCAGTGTTTCCATCAAGGTTTCTAGCTGCGCATTTTGAAGTATCGCAGCAGAAAAGCTTAATGGAAACGGCAAAATCCGTATTTACTTCCTCAAATTCGCCAAAAAGTTTATACGCTCGCTTGAGGTGGTTTTTGGGATCTTCGAAAATGAGCAGATGCGCAAAACGACAGATGGAAACACATTTGCCGACTCGTGCTGCCGTAGCGAACATTCACGTCACGTGACTGATCAGCTGTTTCCGCTCCGGACAACATGTAACATCGCTAAAACTAGTTGGCATGACAGAATAAATACAACTCGCCCGATAGCAACACGTACCTGAAATATTCTCTCCATTTTGACGAGATGTGTGGCCGGGTTCTGTTTTCAACCGCTACTTCCTGTTTACTGTAGACATGCGCAGTGCTGACGTCTGACGTAATGACGCTGACGTCTGACGTAATGACGCTGTGCGTGGCTTGGTAGATGCGCTACAAGCCAGTAGATGGAAACACTTCTGATCTGCATTAAATTGTATTTACATATTTGCAAGATTTCAAAAATTAGCTCAAAATTCAAAATGAAAATGGATGGAAACAACTAGGGATGCACCGATCCACATTTCTCACTTCCGATCCGATACCGATACTTAAGAACTGGGTATCGACCAATACCGATACTTTTCCGATCCGATACTGTTCAGGTATGTGAATCTGTATAATGAAATATTTGTACTGAGACTATAAAGTTATGTGTATTTTGGAATGTTTTCTATACTATAAAGACTATACTGTTAAAGTTTGTGAGTTTCCTGTTGTGAGTGTCTTCATTGGTTTTAACTCACATAATGTTAAGACAGCAGTCACAGAATATGATGGAACACAAGTGCTCTTTGAAGCTGGATCGGAAATATCGGCAGGTTGGATCCGATATCCGATACTTAAATTATGCTGGTATCGGATACCGATACCGATACTGGATCGGATCTGCCCAATCCCTAGAAACAACTAGTGTGGTCTGGGTACAATGAAATATGAAGCATCTGAAGAGAAACCTGCTCCAGCCTCCATTTGTCAAAAAGTCTGGTCTCAATTAAAGTTCATGAGTCCTGTAATGAGATAATGGCCCCAAACAAAAGCTAAAAACAACATTTACTCTTTAGAAGTTCTCTTCTATGAGATCTGATCACTGAAAGGAGCTGAAACATGGAGTGACCCTTAAAATGTGAGACAGCTGAAGTTAAGCAGTAGCAGAAATACCTGCTCCAGTGTCAGAAATCTTACAGGAACTGACATCACTCATCTGCAGTAGGGCTGAATTGCAATTGCGATTTAAAACGCGATTATTTTTTAAATATCTTCAAGTGTTTTTCAACAAACAGAAGCAATAAATCAATCTGTTTTATAATAAACAATGTCAGATTTATTTAAAGCAGAGATTACAATAAAGCAAACAAATCTATGCCTTTTCTTTTCACCATTTCCATGTTTTCTTGTTTCATAAACATAATAGTAAACATGTTAATAAGTGAACTTCCTAACTACTGTCTGAACTTCACATGACAGTTAATAAATAAATGTAAAAAATTAGATATAAAAAATTACAGTTTGAAGTACAAACAGTTCGGTCAGTGATCCCTGTCGGTTGATACTTTGCTTACTTGAAGTTGAAGCACTGGTTGTTGTCATTCTAGCCATGCAACCATCGTAAATGTCTTTGTGGTGCTTTTTTTTTTAAGTGTTGATAAAGATTTGTGTCACGTGACCAGTCAAATTGCAGCCTTAGCGAATAGAAAATCTCATTGTATCATATTGTGTTATTATTGCAAATGCAATTAATTGTTCAGCCCTAATCTGCAGTGACCGATTTAAAAGTTGAACATGAAAATGTGAAGTTAAAGGAAACACTACCTCATACATACTGTATACTGTGTACATAAACTTCATATTCTGCTTTGTCACTATTACAAATGTCAATGCCAGAACTTTTTATTTTATAGATATACTTTTTACACTTTTATACTACTATGCAAAAAACTCAGGACAGTATTACACTTGTTTCATTTTATGCTTAGGTTTATTAATGTTTAAATGTTTAGGTTTATTAAATGTTTAGTGTTTTAGTGTTGGTGTAACTTTTCATACTTTCATACTACTACTATGCAAAAACTACTATGCAAAAACTCAGGACAGTATTACACTTTTATTATTTCATTTTATGCTTATGTTTATTAAATGTTTCAGTGTTTTAGTGTTTAAGTGTTTACTGTTGCACCAAGGGACTGAGAGAAAGGCAATTTCAATCCTGTGTATGTCCTGTACATATTGCAGTTTTGACAATAAAGTTGACTTTGACTTTTGTCCCAAAGCCAGTTTAACCCCTGGATGCATAAGTGGGGTCAAAAATGACCCAGAGGGTTGTTATTCTTCAAAAACTCTGAAATTAAAAGTTTTTACTCTTCCATATTCCAGGTATTCCTCATAAAACATGTTTGT
Organism: Garcialebias charrua; assembly: GCA_038048925.1. Taxonomy (NCBI): domain Eukaryota; kingdom Metazoa; phylum Chordata; class Actinopteri; order Cyprinodontiformes; family Rivulidae; genus Garcialebias; species Garcialebias charrua. The sequence continues at coordinate 53,956 of JBBPBX010007813.1, read as the reverse complement.
GACTTCAAGCCATTTGAATTTTTTTTTTTTTTTATACATTTTCAGAAATTGCAGTTTTTGTGTCACTACCCCAGTTTTTCATGAGTGGGGTCAAAAATGACCCCAAGCATTTCCTATAGAATCTCAAGGGTTTTCTTTGGGAACCTTTGATTCTTACCAACTGTGACTGTCAAGATACATTTTCTGTCTCATTTACACATCTGATACCTGCAGTCTCACCACTAGGAGGTCAGTTTGACACAGCAGCATACAAAGTACATGTATTATCTGCATTTACCAACTCCATGACTTTACTGTGATAGAATATCATGTTGGTCAACAAAGTAGACACTCTTAGCTAACTACAACATAATGTTAGTACTTAAGCTAGCTAACATTACACTAGTTTAGTAAGCCAGCTGATATTACTGCATTTGTTGTGTAGAGACTCATTGTATTCATAATTCCTTGTAACAAATGCAAACCTGTTAGGTAACCTATTATATAGTATTATATATTATATTATGTATAAATTATTTTAAAAATCTGTATGCCTCTTTTAACACCAAGCCACAATTTACTGAGAAGTCGGTCAGGGCCTGCACCTGGGTTTAGCACCATCTCTCCAATAGATGCATGAAAGCTGTTTATCACTGATAGTATATTAGAAGGGCAGCACGGTGGCGCAACTGGTAGAGCTGCTGCCTCTCAGCGAGCAGGTCCCTGGTTCAAATCTGTGTGCCTTTCTGGGTGGAGTTTGCATGTTCTCTTTGTGCATGCGTGGGTTCCCTCCAGGTACTCTGGTTTCCTCCCACAGACCAAAAACATGCATGTTAGGCTGATTGATAACTCTGAATTGTCTCTAGGTGTGTGAGAGAATGAATGGTGGTTTGTCTCTATGTGGCCCTGTGATGGACTTGCAACCCGTCCAGTGTGTACACTGCCCCTCGCACAGTGATTGCTGGACATGGGCACCGGCGACCCCCGTGACCCAAAAATGAAAGAAGCGGGTAAAAGATATTGATGGATGGATAGTATATTAGAAGAGATGTTGACATGAACAAACAGGGAAGAAGAGTCGCAATAAGCAGAGGAAAAGAGTGGAAAATTCTAAGCAAAGAGGAGCTCATGGCCTTCATTGGAGTGACCATTCTTGCACGAAGTGAGAAGAACTGGAATGTACCAATGAGTGTGCTCTTTGGGAGTTTTCTACACAACCCAAGGTATCCTGAACCTACCAACCGACATCACTGAAGCAACTGGAAGATGTGGAGTGACAAAAGTTGCAAACAAGTAACAGGAGAGAGGCACAGAGGTTCAACAGAAGAGAAAGAGGTGCCAGATGTGTCCAAGAAACAAAGACCGCAAAGCCACCAATTGGTGCAGGAAATGCAGTACTACAGTGTGCAATGGTCACAGCCAAAAGCAAAAAGTTTGTGACAACTGCGCACAGTGAATAGAGAAAATATGTTTGTGTGGGCACATGTGAGTGTACAGTGTTCTGGTTGTATGTTCATTCTCTTTTTTGTCCTTCAGACAGATGGACATTCTAGCAATAATTTTTGAAGATTTTTGATGTTATTTCGTGTGGAAAAAATGTTATAAAAAGTTATGAATAACCATATTAAATGTCAAATCAGTCTTTTCTTGACCCAAATATAATAAATATAACTGCCTTTAACCAAAATTAAAGACATCATTTAAATTCATTGTAAAAACACATTGATTCTAATTGGGGTCATTTTTGACCCCACTCATGGAAGAATGTAGGTATTGGTCATTCATGCATCCTAGGGTTAAGGCCCTGTACACACGTAGCCTGGTGTTTGAAAAACGAATATTTGTGCTAAAAAAAAAATCTCTGTCCATACACGTTTGGATATTTAAAATGTTCGTCTACATGTGCCGTTTATTTCACTACAGAGCGTGTAATGAATATGCTGAACCCATAGGTGGCAGTGTAGTAGTTGTGTAGTGCAGTCACAACCCTTCAACTCAGCCGCGACTTCCTGTTATTTATTTATTTTCCTTTCGTTTGTGTGGACAGACTGCAAGGTTGAACTACTAAAATACCGTGTTGGAGTACAAAGTTATTAAAACGCAGGAAAATGTCGACTGGGAATCATGTCAGAGCAGGTATGTTGACTTTTTAGCGCTTTTTTTTTCTCCGAGCATGTGACGTCAGCTCCAGCTGAAGCGGCAGAACCGGTTCTGCCGCGCCAGCTGGAGCAGAAACCTCCGGTTCTGAAAGTCCACACGCAGACGCGAACGCAAAGAATTCTCAAATCTCCACTTTGGTCGGAGTTTTGTTATTATTCGTTTATAGTTACATCAACCGGAGTTCACGTGTGGATGAAAGGCCAAACCGCACGATAAACTGTTCGGTTTTACTGATAAACGGCTACGTGTGTACAGGGCCTAAGAATCATTATTATTATTTTGGTTACTTTATTTTTCTTTATTTTTCTTTATTTATGAATTGATTGTAACTATTTTCACATTATTCAACAACCAAAATGGGTTTTGTTTTTTAATGTAATGGTTATGGTTACATATTTAAAAAAAAACCCAATCACTTAGCCCTCCCCACTACACATTTATGTTGCTCTTTTTTTTTTTTGAAATGTAACTGGAAGTTCTGTGTTAAGAGAGGCAGAAAGAAAAGTTATGGAGGCACCACTAATGTTGAACCAGTTAACACCGCAGACATAATATTCTGCCAATAACGCCTTTTATATTTTTCTCCATCCAACCAGATGTGGCCCGCCAGACATGCCCATTTTTCTATTGTTTAATCAGATGTGGCCCCCCGGATACGCCTTCTGAATTTGTCTGCAGAGATACCTACTTGTGGTCTGGGACCACCGTTTTAGTGTATGATAGTTTGATCATGGCTCAACAAATCCACTGATCTAGTGAATCTTTCAGAGCATCCCATAATGTCTGCTGAAAGCTCAGTTTGAGGCAGCTGCTGTAGACGTTCATGTGTCAAGCCTGAATCACGCTGACAGATCCCAACACGGCAACCAACCTGAAAACTTTACCTTCTACAGATTTGGTGGCTTCACGTCACATTAAAAAGCTGATTCTGACCCGTCACAGTCATCAATAACTTGAACTGATACAAGAAGCTGAGAAAAGAGGAATTTCTGCGTTGTCTTTGTATCCTGTCAAACAGGTTGGGCTACATCAACTATGATCTCACACGTTCAGGACGAAATGAACATCTAGTAAAGGTGTTGGGAAAACCCAGGCTGCAGCTCAAGCTTCCTCGAGCTGCCGGGCAAGACGCATTCCTTAAGTCCAGACGTCAGATAACTATTCCAGTAAGTAAACTGGGAGGTTTTAAAGAAGACACTCCTATGTACATATGATCCAACAGTTCAACAAGTACATATGATCCAACAGTTCAACGCGCGCAGACGTTAAACAGTTCAACGCGCGCAGACGTTAAACAGTTCAACGCGCGCAGACGTTAAACAGTTCAACGCGCGCAGACGTTAAACAGTTCAACGCGCGCAGACGTTAAACAGTTCAACGCGCGCAGACGTTAAACAGTTCAACGGCAGACGTTAAACAGTTCAACGCGCGCAGACGTTAAACAGTTCAACACATACAGACGTTAAACAGTTCAACACATACAGACGTTAAACAGTTCAACACATACAGATGTTAAACTGAAAGTTCTTCCAGAGCAAAGTGTGAATCAAAGTGTGAATCAAAGTGTGAATCAAAGTGTGAATCAAAGTGTGAATCAAAGTGTGAATCAAAGTGTGAATCAAAGTGTGAATCAAAGTGTGAATCAAAGTGTGAATCAAAGTGTGAATCAAAGTGTGAATCAAAGTGTGAATCAAAGTGTGAATCAAAGTGTGAATCAAAGTGTGAATCAAAGTGTTTGTCAGGATTCCTGACCTGAGGAGGAGCACTTCCTGGTCTGGGACAATTATTAACTTTAGGTTCAAAAACAAAACAAAAAACCTGTTTAATTAAGGATTACAGTCAGTAACTGCAAATCTCTCTGTTCATCATTTTCTTGGTGTCAGAGAACAGGTTCCATAAAGAAACCAGTTCTCAAAGTCCAGAAACCAATGAGAGTTCATTCACCAGTAACAGGTTGATAAAGAACCAGTTCTCCCTGCAGGACTCCTCTTCAGGACACAGAGAGGGTTTGGAACAGATGTTTGTCTGAAGACAGATGTTTTAATAAAACGTAACAAGCTCCTTTAAGTGGTAGGGCAGACAAACTGGGACCAGGAAACCATGGCTTTGATTTCCACCATGCCAGTTTGTTCTTGTGTCCTCAGCTCCAGTTGTCACAGGTGACGTCAAAATCAGAGGACACACTGTTGTCACTGAATGGACACACACACACACACACACACACAACTGCCTTCAAGCCAAAGACCAACTCATGTTGAACATGTTGATGATCATCATCATCATCACTCAGTGTGATGTGAATGGCTCAACCACTACTCCCAGTTTGAGCCCCACATCTGTTAACTGGTTGAGTTCCCTGTGAAAGTTTATTAAAGTGGATTAGCTGCGGCAGCCATCTTGATTCGGGATGCCATGACTTTCTTTAAGTTCCTAAAAAACTCGTCCAGCAGCTATTGAAATTTACCGTTCATTCATTCAACCTTTATTTAGTCAGGTAAATCTCATTGAGCCTCGAGGACTCATTAAAGAGTGATGACAACAGCAATGGTCGAATTTCCTTAAACAACAAACACTAGACAAACATAAGCACCCTGCAGATGTTGGATGTTGTCTATCATGGTGCACTAAGATTCATAACTGGTTGTGATGATCATATCCACCACTGCACCCAGTATTCACTGGTTAACTGGCTTGAAGACTTTTCTTTTTAAGCAAGCCTATTCTGCCTCCACATGATTTTATCTTTGATCTTGGTTGATATTATTATTGATTTTACTTGATTTTATCACTTGTTTTATTTATTTATTTATTTTTTAAGCAGGCCTATTCTGCCTCCACATGATTCTGTCTTTAATCTTAGTTGATTTTATTATTGATTTTACTTGATTTTATCACTTGTTTTATTTGATTTTTGCTTTGTTGCACTTTGTAGCACTTTGAGATTTTTATTAATGAAAAGTGCGTTATAAATTAAATTCATTATTATTATTATTATTATTATTATTATAACTAGACATCATTAACTTCACACAGACTCTTCCACTGGTACATTTTCATCTTTAAATCACTTCTTGGTCTGCTGCCTTCATACATCTCCTCCTACATGTCTCTGTGTGAGTGCAGCTACAGCGTGCGCTCTCAGGACATGATTACCTGCAGTGTTCCCTCAGTGAGGACTGAACTTGGAAAAAGGGCCTTCTCCTACTCTGCTCCTGCTTCCTGGAATATCTTACAAAAAGATCTGAAGCTCTCGGCCCTGACCTCTCTGGATGGTTTTCAGAATCTGTTGGAATCCTGGCAAAAACCAATGCAGACATGTTCCTGTTTTTGATTTATGTTTTGCTAGTTTTTGATACTTTGTTAAAAAAAAAAAATCTGTATTTCTCTTATGTTTTTCTATTGTTTTTGTTCTACCATTGCTGTTCATCATTCTTTAGTTTGTAGCAGGTCGCTTTTGTAAATGAGTCCTCGAGGCTCAATGAGATTTACCTGACTAAATAAAGGTTGAATGAAAAAAAATGTGAGAAAAAAATGTTTTTGTTATTTTTATATATATGTTTATGTTTGTTTATGTTTATTAAATTTGTTCTTTTTTTTTTACAAAACAAACTATACAAGACAATCCCATAAATGATAATGTACAAAATATAAAAAAATGAAAGGTAGCAGAAAGAAGAATAAATCTTATTATATCTGCCCCTTTTTTTCGAACAATCAATAATCTTCAACCAACAGTACAAAATGACTAACTCTTTCTAATTTTCTAACTAATACAATAAATATTTTATATAAACATTTTTTATAAATATTAAATATTTTGCTAACAGACAGCGCCCGTCGGGCCTTGGTTTCAGCCGGCTGTGACGTCACACTCACGGTTCTGCGTCGATGCTCTCCACGGGGGCCACGTAGTTGGCGGGGATGTATCCCTGCTGGGAGGCCGAGACCCCGGTGAGGGCCCTGGCCACCCACCACTCCCCGGGACTCTTGTCCAGGGCCTCCAAGATGTCCCCGGTGTTGAAGCTCAGGTCTTCTTCTGTCCGAGCGGAGTAGTCGAACAGCGCGACGTATCTCTGGAGCGGGGCCGGTGTCGGCGGCAGGGGTCTGATGACGGGGCTCGGTTCCGTTCGGACCGGGGAGTCCACCGGCTCGGTGATGACCCCCGTGTCCTCCTTTATGGACTCGGGTTCACTCGGTTTGGTCTTCTTGGAGCAGCAGGAGTCCACCACCCTCTGCCAGCAGGAAGAGAACTTCTTGTGGATGTCCTCCATGACGAGTGTCGCTACAGGCGGCGCTTTGATGAAGCCTTCAGGAGCTCTGCGCTCGCGCCCTCATCGTCCCAGTTCTCCCAGTGATGTCCCAGTGATGACCCAGTTGTCCCGGTTCCGAGCCGAGCCGCTCCAGCTGTCTGCGGGTCAATGCGCTCGGTTTCCTGGTTCAGGTGTAATCACCTGCACCTGCTGAGGAATGGGGAGCGGCGCGCGCTCAATCAACGCCGCGGTGACGTCACACTCCGTCGTTCTTTCACGTGCAAACAGATGAAAGAGAGCCGCCCGCTGACTGGAGGGGGGTCAAGGTTGTCTTTTTTTTTTTTATGCAGGTTGTCTCACTGAGTCACGAGGACTCCTTTACAAGAGACCTGTTTTTTTATTTATTTTTTTATTAATTTATTCATTCATTTAAACGAAACAAAATAATCAAAACAAAGTCATCAAAAAGAAGAAAAAAAAAACATTGAATGAAAAGGGTGCATGTAGAAGGAAAAAAAATCTTATATCTGCCCCTTATTTAAAATAAATAAATA
>JBBPBX010007813.1:9505-46929 GCA_038048925.1 Garcialebias charrua | reverse complement strand
AGTTTTATAAATGTTTATGGTGATATCAAGTCAACTCCACAATCATGTTTCCTGATTTACAACACAGCTCCTTCAGACTAGTTCTAAATGGAGGTTTTCCAAACATTTCCATTCCCTTCAGGTTAAAATGACTCTTTTTTTTTTTTTAAATTATTGAATATTTGGGTAATGTTTTTTATGAGCTTTATACATGGCTTGTAAAATACTATATTCAACAAAATGTTTTTTTAAATAATTTCAACTGATGAAATAATATATTTGTTGGGTGACCATATTCCTACTAATAATTCTTATAGCTCTTTTTTGTAAAATAAAAATAGGGTTTGTAATTGTTTTGCATGCTTTCCCCCAAACTTCAATACAATAGATTAAATATGGAACAATCATTACATTATACAATATATTCAAAACTTTGTCATTCAAAAACTATTTTACTTTATACAGTAATGTAATTGATTTAGTTATTTTTATTCTTAAGTAATTTACATGAGATTTCCATGTCAGCTTCTCATCAATAACAACACCCCAACATTTTATTTAATTAACTATGAATTTCAATACTGTCAATTTTAAATGGGACTTAGATAATTTTATTTCTATTACTAAATATCATGTACTGTAGTTTGTTTTTTCTAAATTTAATGATAACTTATTATGTTGTAACAAAGTTTGTATTTTTATGAATTCTGCCTGTATCATCTCTAACATCTGTTCAATATCTTCATCCGAACAAAAAAATGAATCATCTGCAAATAAAACACTTCAAAAGCCCTGACACATCAACCAGATCATTCACATACAAAAAAAAAAACTTTGGTCCCAACATAGAGCCTTGAGGGACTCCACACATCCATTCACACAAAATTCAGATCTTACATCGTTTACCTGTACAAACTTTCTCCTGTTGTTCAAATAACTAGATACCCACTGTAGTGCTAATCCTCTATGCTGTATTTGTTCAGATTTTAAAGGAGAATGGTGTGGTCAATAGTGTTGAAGACCCTTTTTAAATCAACAAAAACACTTAACACAAAACTCCAAAAAAAGCTAAGTCTGGTCCTCTGGACATTCAAAAAATAAAACAAAACAAAGCAAAAAAAATTGTAGAAACGTTTCGTCTTTCAGTCAGAGTCAGAGTCAGAGAGAATTTATTGTCATTTGCACCGCATGTAGTACATGTGTTGAAAACGAGATTATGTACACAGGGTCCCAGTTACATCCAACAACAAATGCAAGAGAAAAACAATAATAACATCTAGGATTAACTAAGAGAGACATCAGCTAGTAATACACTAAGCCCTAATGTAGTAGAAAAACATCATTATAAACAGCAGCACGAACATGAGCAGATGGTCACAGATGAACGCAGCAACAAGAAACAGATCAGTATCAACATGATGTGACATTTTGCAGTGTTTATTCTTATTATTTATTTATTCATGAGTCTGACAGCCTCAGGGTAGAAGCTGTTCCTCAGTCTAGTGGTTCTACATTTGATGCTCCTCAACCTCCGTCCCGAGGGGAGTGGTGCAAAGAGTGAGTGTGCTGGGTGAGTGAGGTCTTTCATGATGCAGGTGGCTCTTTTTCTGCATCTGGAGGTGTAAATGTCTGTGATGGTGGGGAGACTGACTCCCACAGACTTCTGTGCAGCCTTCACCACTCTCTGTAGAGCTTTCCTCTCTGCAACTGTGCAGCCTCCATGCCACACGTTGATGCTGGAGCACAGGACGCTCTCCACTGCACACCTGTAGAACGAGGTGAGGACTGAGCTTCTCAGACCGGCTCGTCTCAGCCGTCTGAGGAAGTAGAGTCTCTGATGACCTTTCTTGATCAGGCTGGTGGTGTTATTGCTCCAGCTGAGGTTATCATTCAAGTGTACACCCAGGTACTTGTAACTGGAGACCACCTCCACCGCAGATCCACCTATATACAGTGGGGTGTGGGTGTGTTTGTTCCTTCTGAAGTCCACAATCATCTCCTTCGTCTTCTTCACATTCATGTGAAGGTTGTTCTCTTTGCACCAGCTCTCCAGATGTTCCACCTCCTGTCTGTAGCTGGATTCATCATTATCTGTGATGCATCCCACCACAGCTGTATCATCTGCAAACTTAACAATATGACAGCCTGGATGTGTGGCTGTACAATCATATGTGAGCAGAGTGAACAGAAGAGGGCTCAGCACACATCCTTGAGGAGAGCCAGTGCTGAGGGTGATGGTGGAGGAGGAGAAGTTGTGGATCTTCACGGACTGTGGTCTGTTTGTTAAGAAGTCTAGTACCCAGTTACAGATGGAGGGGCTTAGTCCAAGTGTGGATAGTTTGTCTATCAGAGTTTGGGGGATCATGGTGTTGAAGGCAGATGTGAAGTCCACAAAGAGCAGACGCACGTATGAGTCCTTCTGATCCAGGTGGGTGAGAGCAGTGTGGACCACAGAGGAGATGGCGTCCTCTGTTGATCGGTTCTCACGGTATGCATATTGTCCGAAAGACTCCTCAGTCTGAGAAGCTGTATTCAGCTCAGTCTTATAAATAGCACCCTCTCACAGTGGATCAACCAGTTGGCTGATGACAGCCGAAACCATCTGCTCACATGATCAAGGAGGACCATCAGCCTAACGATGGATCGTTAACACCCTGATGGCAGAGGACCAGACTTAGCTTTTTTGGATTTTTCTACCTGGATTATTGAGCATGCATCAGGGTATTTTTTAACACAAAACTGTTTTTGATTGACAGCATTTGTTATCTCTTTTATTAGTTCCACGAGAGCCATTGATGTTCAATTATTTGCTCAAAACCCATATTGACTATTACTTAAAATATTCTGTTTATCTATGAATTGACCTAACCTGGTTACAAGTATATTCTCTAACATTTGTGAAAATTGTTGCAACAAAAATATTGGTCTATTAGTGAACACACATTTCTCACATTTAGACTGACAACATATAGAGCACAGACAACAATATACTGTACAACAATAAAAAAATAAAGTAGCATTATAACAAACTCAAGGTGCTCAAGGACGCCACCATATGGGCATGGTAGGGAGTTGAACATGTGACCTTCATGGTTCTAGGGGGATGCCCTGCCTATGCACACCATCTCAGAGCTAAATATCTATGGGTTTCACTTTCTGAAGTGATTTACAGAACATCTTGAACTTTTTCATGATATAAATCTTTTTATTTTATTTTATGTACCTGTATCTGCTGGGAACCAGTGACAGCTACCACACCAATCTGTACCTCAATAACTGGAAAACTGACCAAAATGTTCTACTACAGTACATTAGAGCTTAGTGTATTACTAGTTGATGTTTTTCTTAGTTAATCCTAGATGTTATTACTGTTTTTCTCTTGCATTTATTGTTGGATGTAACTGGGACCCTGTGTACATAATCTCGTTTTCATCACATGTACCACATGCGGTGCAAATGACAATAAAGACTCTCTGACTCTGAAAATACAGTTATTTTGTGTTTTTGTCCTCAGTTTGGCTGTGGAAGTCATTTTGAACGGAGTCGATTGTTAAAGTTATTCAGTTCTAGATGCAGACCCAGTGATGATGTTCCTAACAAAGAGTTTCATGACCGGTTGCCTGGCGTTTTATGAGATAACAGACACATAAACATGTTTGTTTTCCAGGAGCAGGTGATGATGATCCATTTCACTGTACAACACACTTTTTGTACATCTTGCTTCTACAAATTGAAACAGTCAGTCATCCACTGAAGAAAGCAGCTGCTTAAGGCCTGAATGATTTCTTTGGTCTAATTTATCTCGTACCTTCTGGTAAGCAGCGTGGATGTGTCTTATCCCTCATAACGACTGCAGCTGGAAAATTTCTCTTAAACTGTCCCAATTTTTTCTTATGTCATCAATCCTGCTCCCCTCATTCCACTTCATTGTCTCTTTCATTCACCACTTTTCTGCATGAGAAGGCTTGATTGATTTGGCTTTCACTGATCGGAGACAGGAAAGTTGTGGGGAGAGCAAAGTGTTTCGGAGTTTTACATAAACTCTGACACAGACAAATGGACTGGGCTGGATCAGATGAAGCCTCTGGTTTTTGGAGGAGAATAGCAAAAGCTTCTTTACAGCCTTTGCGTCTTGCTTTGTTCTTTCAGGTTGATAATGACATCTGCTCTTATTAATGTGGTAAACAATGAGCAAACCAAGCTGACTGTAAAATCACAAGTGCTATAACTCAAAAGGAAATGAATAAATTATACTCTCACTGGACACTGGACACATTGTTAGGTCTATGTAGCTCACACCAGGTGGGAAGTTCTCAACAACTTAGCTCCATCTTATATTACAGATCTTATTGATCCATATTTTCCTAACAGAGCACTTCACTCTCAGACTGCAGGTTTACTTGTGGTTCCTAGAGTTTCCAGCAGCAGAATGGGAGGAAGATCTTTCAGTTATCAGGCTCCTCTCTTGTGGAACCAACTTCCAGTTTCTGTCCATGAGGCTGACACAGTGTCCAGTTTTAACGCTTTACTTTTTGATCAATCCTTAGGGTTGGCTTGGTTTCCTGAGCTGTCCAATTCAGTTCAGTTGATTTCTATAGCACCAAGTCACAGCAGAAGTCAACTCAGGACACTGAACAGAAACATTCATATGTGAAATAATAATTTAACATTATCTATCTGAGGAGCAGACTGCTTTGAGTTAACTCCATCACAGAACTCTCATCTTGAGCATGAAGGCGACAGTGGAAAAGAAAAACTCCCTCATGAGGAAGAAACCTTTAACAGAACCAGACTCAGAACAAGCGGTCATCTGCTTCAACCAGCTGGCTTTGAGAGTAACAGGAAGGAGGAACAGATACACAATGGCAGGTCAAGAATCACATGTTAAGATAGGAATTGTATCAACTGAAAACTTCAATTTTAACAAATGATTTAAGGAAATGAGGTCAATTTGTCCTCTAGTATCCCTGCAATATGCTGCTATAAGCTTAGATTTCTGGAAGACAAATTGACCACATGTCCTCAAATGAATAGTTTGTATTTGTAATTCATTCTATCTTAACGTGTTTTGTTGTTATTATTATTATTTTTGTCTCCTTCTATAGAAAGGCTCACTTCCATTACTGTCATTCTGTGTTTGTTTGTCTCTCCTTCCTGTCTTCTCAAACCCAGCAGGTCAAAGAAGATGGCCACTCGTCCTGAGTCTGGTTCTGCTGGAGGTTTCTTCCTGTTAAAGGGAGTTTTTCCTTCCCACAGTCTCCTTTGTGCTTGCTCAGGATGTGAGACTGCGACGAAGTGAAGATTCAACACAATCCGCTGCTTCCTTAGATAAACTTTTAGTACCGTATTTTCCGGACTATAGGTCGTAGTTTTTTGCCTAATTAGCATGCCCTGCGACTAATTGAGAGGTGAGACTTGTTTATGGATTTTCCCCCATATTTTTAGACCATTTTTTGGCTCAGATATGACCATTTTTCATTTAGGCAAAAAAATGGTGTAGTACCACTTTCGGCCGCTAGGGTACACCGACCGTTCCCACCTCTTGTGTCCGTCCGAAAAAAGCCTCTGCTCGGACTGACTCTGTCGCTGCCCGACCTCCTGCTCTGGAGGTATGAACTACGAAACCACAGGACAGATTTTCTTTAAACTTACAGAATGTAATTACTAGGTGGACATTTATAAACTGTTAGCTGCAGATGTTTAGAGCAACAACAAAAAAATTCGATCTTTTAGCATCGTTGTTTGTTAGCGGTTAGCTTACCGTAAACGGATACTATTTAGATAAATAACTCGTGATCTACAAGACAGATTTTTATCAAACTTACAGAAAGTAATCACAACATGGACATTTACAAACTGTTACCTGTATCAGACATTTGAGCTAAAATTTGATTTATTTATAATTTATCTTCGCAGCGCACGAGACGGTTTGGAAGAAGTCAAAGCGAAACAATTTAAATCCAGCTGATTTGACCATTACGTGAATTTATTAAGGAACGGTTAAGCTCAGGAACTCTTGTGCTATAATGTCAGCTAAGAAATATATATTTTTAAACGTTTATTTAGCTACATTTTAAAGAAATAATGCCACCCCACCCGCGCGCATGCACATGGCAAAACTACTTTTTAAAATCCAGCAGATTTGACCATTTCTTGAATTTATTAAGGAACGGTTAAGCTCAGGAACCCTTGTGCTACAATGTCAGCTAAGAAATATATTTTTTAAGCATTTATTTAGCTAAATTTTAAAGAAATAAAGCTGCCCCACCTGTGGGCCTGCACGTAGTGAAACTACTTTTTAAATCCAGCTGATTTGACAATTACGTGCATTTATTAAGGAAATGTTCAGCTAAGACACATCTTTGCTATAATTTTTTAGCAAACAAATCATTGTTTTTACCGTGTTAATCTTGTAAAGTCCTTCCGTGCTCGCTCGCTTCTGTGGCCGCCATTTTCAGCAGGGCAAATGACGCGCTGACGCGTCGCGTAGCGGTGACGCATAATAGATGCGACTTAAATAGAGGTGCAATCTGTTTATGCATTTTTCCAATTTATTGCCAATAATTGGACAAATCGACCTGTAGAACAGTGCGATCAATCAGGCGGAAAATACGGTAATTGTCTTTTTTATTTATGTGAATGTTTCTGTTCAGTGCCCTAAGACAATTTCTGTTGTTTCATTCAACCTTCATTTATACAGGTGAATCCCACTGAGCCTCGAGGAGTCATTTACAAGAGCTTGTCGCTATTTAAATAAACTGAATTGAATTGGGACCTTCTTTTCCTTCAGAACTGCCTTAATTCCTTGTTGCATGAACTGAAGGCTTAGTGCATTAGGGCTTAGTGTATTACTAGCTGATGTCTCTCTTAGTTAATCCTAGATGTTATTATTGTTTTTCTCTTGCATTTGTTGTTGGATGTTACTGGGACCCTGTGTACATAATCTCGTTTTCAACACATGTACTACATGCGGTGCAAATGACAATAAATTCTCTCTGACTCTCTGCCTCTGACTCTGAAGAAGGTTTTAAAGATGTTGGTCCATGATGGCATCACACAGTTGCTGCAAATTTGTCACAGTATGAATCTCCTGTTCCACCACAGAAAGCGTTTGATTGAGATCTGGTATCTGTGGAGGTCACTGGAGTTCAGGGAATGAAGACTCATCAGACCAGGCAGTGTTTCAATGGTTTCATTTTGGTGAGCCGTGTGAAACGTAGCCTCAGTTTCCTGTTCTGAGCTGACAGGCATCCAGTGGGGTTCTCTGTGTTGTGCATTCAGAGGTGGTGTTCTCCACACCTTGGTTGGAATGAAAGGGTTTTTGAGCTGATGTTATCTTTCTATCTTTTCAAATCAGTCTGCCCATTCTCCTCTGATACCAACATGACATTTTCATCCATACAACTGCCACTCATTATACATTTTCTCTTTTCAGATCGTCTCTCTGCAAACCTTGTGGATGATTGTTCATGAAAATCTCTGCAGCTCAGGAGTTCCTTTGAGGAAGCAATACCTCATTCAAAGTCCCTTAACTCACCTTTCTTCCTTGTTCTGATGGGAGCTTGAACTTAAACAAGTCGTCTTCAGCACGTTTTTATACTGAACGTTGCTTTTTGTGTATGTTGCCTTGAAGAAAAACATCTGCTTCACCGAGTAAGTGCTCAAGGATATCTAATGGGCTAAGATTGGAACTGAAGACTTTAGTAAGTACAGTAAAGTGTAGTCATCTTTGAATGTTCCCATCCTCCTAAAAAGGCCAAGAAGAGGAAAAAAAATGCCGTTACACAAGATAAATTGCTTTTGTGTGGTGACTGATATCTCATCATATCTTTATCACTTATTCCATCTGCGTGACCTTTGGAGTCTCCAAAACTATTCCTTCAAATAGATTTTGCATTGAGCTCCACTGAATCCCTAAGGACATTACAAGCCCATTCTGAATGATTAATGCTGTGCTTTGTACTGTTTGAAAGACATTTTCTCACCAGTTCCGTGCAGATTGGTGCAGAGATACAGACAATAACACAGGAATAAATAAACCATTAAATGCAGATTGTCTGCAAGTCCCTACTCTTATTTTCTTTAATGCACCGGACTGAAACTGGACAGATGTCTTTTTCACAACAGTTGGGCCAATAATCACAAGCGACACAAAAGTTAACAGAAGTTTATTTATCATGCAAAGCTATCAATTCACAAAGGGACAGCCAAAAACAAAAAACAGTAAGCATACTGTTATCTAAACTCCTACATTTAATTCAGTTTTATTTAAATAGCGCCAGTTAACAACAGGAGTCGTCTCAGGGCACTGCGCAGAAATGGTGGCTATGTCGGTCTTAATGCCACTTTCTTTTCTGTATCTACTTACAGTATTTCCAGCTCAGTGTGAAAGAGAAACCTGTCCGTCTGGTCATGTACTTAGTGGTTTTGTAGTAACACAAGACTATAAGTCGCTACTTTTTCACACGCGATGAACATTGCAGCTTAAACAATGCTGCAGCACATTTATGGATTATATATATATATATTTTTTTTTTTACAGGATAACTGTAGGGATTGTGGTTTGTGTCTTAGTCTCTAGTCCCAACTTGTGTTGTGTTTGTGTCCTGTCACTGCACTAAAACCATAGATATACGGAAGGATCTGTGTTTGGATATTCCCGGAAATGGACCGCAATGATCCTTAAAAAATCCCAAAATCTGGATACTTATCTTCGGCAGATCCAAAATAAATGTGGCTGTTATTTGTCAAGGGTCTGCCAAAGATAAGTATCCGGATTTTGGGATTTTGGGATTTTTAAAGGATCATTGCGGTCCATTTCCGGGAATATCCGGAAATATAAGTATAAGTACAGTATATGTGAAGGATACGGAGATATACAACATCAGCTCTTACCGTATATCTATGGTTTTAGTGCAGTGTGTGTTCTTCTGATCCTTAGTTTCTGTTTTCTATAGGGTTTGTGTTTTCCCAGTGTATGCCTCCATTTGGTGTTGAGTCTCTGTTCCTCCCTAGTTTCCTAGTTTATCATTTCCCCGATGTGTTTCAGCTGCGTGTCCTCATAGGTGTTTTGTCTCGTTAGTCACTGTATATAAGTGTGTGTCTGTTAGTGATGGTGGGATGAAGCTTCATGAAGCACTGAGGCTTTCCATTAAATACTGTATTTGTGTGTTATCGGTACGTACGTACGAGCCGGAAAAGGGTAGCATGCCCTCTCCGGGTCGGGGAGGAGGTCCTGCCCCAAGTGGAGGAGTTTAAGTTTCTCGGGATCTTGTTCACGAATGAGGGAAAACTGGAGCGTGAGATCGATAGGCGGATAGGTGCAGCGTCCGCAGTGAAGCGGGCGCTGTACCGGTCTGTCGTGGTGAAGAGAGAGCTGAGTCAAAAGGCAAAGCTCTCAATTTACCGATCGATCTACGTTCCCACCCTCATCTATGGTCATGAGCTTTGGGTTATGACCGAAAGAACAAGATCTCGGATACAAGCGGCTGAAATGAGTTTTCTCCGCAGGGTGGCTGGACTCTCCCTTAGAGATAGGGTGAGAAGCTCAGTCATCCGGGAGGGACTCGGAGTAGAGCCGCTGCTTCTCCACATCGAGAGGAGCCAGTTGAGGTGGCTCGGGCATCTGGTTAGGATGCCTCCCTGGTGAGGTGTTCCGGGCATGTCCCACCGGGAGGAGACCCAGAGGAAGACCCAGGATACGCTGGAGGGACTATGTTTCTCGGCTGGCCTGGGAACGCCTTGGGATTCCCCCAGAGGAGCTGCTCCAAGTGGCTGGGGAGAGGGAAGTCTGGGCCTCCCTACTTAGGCTGCTACCCCCGCGACCCGACCCCGGATAAGCGGAAGAAGATGGATGGATGGATGGATGGATGGATGGACGGTACGTATTTAATAAAAAGTTTAAAATATATTTCTGTTTAATATCTCATGTTACAACGTGGACACCCTCGGCTTATAGACAAGCACGGTCTATATATATACAAAATGTTTTTCTTTTTAAATTTAGTGGACACAGCTTATATTCAGGTGCGCTCAATAGGCTGGAAATTACAATAATAGTGGACGATGGTTAAACTGATTAACTTTATTACAGTCAATGTTGAGATGACATTACAGAACATACTTTGTAGTTGTCTCTGTAATTCTCTTTACCAGTCTCCTCTGAACACCACCCTCGAGAGACCGGAAATACAGCAACAAATCTAAATGCATTCCCTGTGTTAACCTAAAAAACATCTCCCGTTACCCAATCTCCTTCACTTAAGTAAAGGTAGTGTCTTTTAAACATATTTTCTAATTTCAAATCAAAGTGTCTGCAAATTATCTATAACCATTCACTTGGTAGAAGTGCCATTCATTGGACCAAGTATAAAACGTACAACACTATCAGAATTGAAATGAGCTCAAAATCATGAACTTTTGTTCCATTTTTGTCTTTGGTCCACAACATTTTTTAAACGTATGTGATTGCTTGGTCATTTGTCCAGCTTTCTGCATGTCTTACCCTTTCTCTTTTAATTTCAAAGTCTATTTTGGGCTTATGGGACCTCTGCAGGGGCAGCACAGTGGCGCAACTGGTAGAGCTGCTGCCTCTCAGCGAGCAGGTCCCTGGTTCAAATCCTGGTCCGGGGGTCTTTCTGGGTGGAGTTTGCATGTTTTCTCCGTGTATGTGTGGGTTTTCTCCAGGTACTCCAGTTTCCTCCCACAAACCAAAAAAATGCATGTTAGACTGATTGGTAACTCGAAATGTCTCTAGGTGAGAGTGAATGGTTGTTTGTCTCTATGTGCCACTGTGATGGACTGGAGACCTGTCCACAGTGTTCCTCACCTCTCACAAAGTTACTGCTGGACGTGGGCACCAGTGACCCTTGCAACCCAAAAAGGAAGAAGCAGGTAGTTTCCCTGTCACTGAGAGGACTGATATACAGTCCAGTTTCCTGCTGTACTGATCCTTGTTCTGGGTCTCTACTTTTACCACATGAGGTTTACACTGACTGTAGCTCCACATTTGGTCGAATCTGCTCCTCTTTTTGGTTGTGCAAAGTGTACTGTTGACTTGTTATGGAATCACTTTATTTGGAAAGTTTATGCTGACTATTGTCTTAGGAAGTTGAGTTTTGTTCTCATTGATGAACCTCTAAAAAGCGACAACGATAATTTACCAGTTGTCTCATGTGGTGAAGTCTGGTAGTGACTGAAGATATAAAATGTGTTACTTTTTTGTTTAATATTTACCTGTAGTTGAAAGAACATGTTTATGTTTATGTTTATTAAATGTGTTCATTTTTTTTACAAAAGAAACAATACAAGACAATCCCATAAATGATAATGTACAAAATATAAAAAAATGAAAGGTAGCAGAAAGAAGAATAAATCTTATTATATCTGCCCCTTTTTTCCAACAATCAGATTAAACAATAATAATCTTCAACCAACAGTACAAAATGACTAACTCTTTCTAATTTTCTAACTAATACAATACACATTACGCTATTTCATATATATTTTTTAACACATTCGTTTTGATCATTTTCTTAAATGTAAACATTGACTTGGCATTTTTAACTACATTCTCCAAGCCATTCCATAATCTAATTCCCTGGATTGAGGTAGAACGTCCCTTCAAACTAGTTCTGAATTGTGGTTTTACAAACATCTCTGTCCCCTTAAGATTATAACAACTTTGTCTTTTAACAAAATGCATTTGGATATTTAAAGGTAATGCATTATTTTGAGCCCTATACATAACTGATAAAATATTATAGTCTACCAAATCATGGAACTTCAATAACTTCAGTTGATAAAATAATGTACTTGATGGATGACGGTAATGTTTTCTAGTGATAATTCTTACAGCTCTTTTCTGTAATACAAAAATAGGCTTTGTGATTGTTTTACACGCATTCCCCCAAACATCAATACAATAGATTAAGTGTGGAACAATGATTGTGTTATACAACTGTAGTGGGCATGACCGTGTCCACTTTGATACACCTGTGTATTTTTGAACTGTTCCAGAGATGACCTTTACTGACCTCTCAGTAAAGCAAGACATTTACTACAAATTATTCCATTAGTTGTAATCTGAGAACATAGTCACCAAAAGAGACTATTTCTATCTTTGATTTTATTCTAATGTAATCAAAAGAATAACTTTTGTCATTTTCATGATGTGTGCTTTTAAGCTGTGTTATTCTGTAGAGTTAAACTGTGTCACTTCTGCACATCACTGTGTCCACTGCTGGGTGAAAGTTGAAGACTCGGGTCAGAGAGACCCGGCCGTTTTGTTTAGAAAGTCAGAAGACAGTTAATCCGTTGTTTTCATGAGAAGGGCTCCAGCACTCTCTGTCTTTCCTAAACAATCTCCCTCTGCTGAATTTCACCTTGAATCGTGATAACAAGTGAACTGCTCGACTGTTTTTCTTTTGAACCAATGAAAAAGAGACAAGTCTCTCTCATCTCAGAGTTCTATCTTAAGGTTCTAAGCTAAGCTGAACGCTTCAGAGTTTCGAAGGAACCAGGGAGTTCCAGTGAGTCTGCTGGGAACTTCAAGAGATGTGAACTTTTCCCAAAGAGCTGGATGGACGTTTAGTCACACGCTAAGGACAAGTCATCCAGTTAAGGACTAATAACATGCTGTTATGAGTCCACTTAGAACGAGCGTACAAGCTCAGAACTTTGAATTAAATTCCTTTATGGAATAAGTTATCTTGAAGTCAACCAGTAGCTGACATATTTTCTGATGATCGACGCGGATCCCAGGAGACGTTGAACGTAAACCAGAACCGGCTCGGACGTGCTGGGCCTGAAGGACTCTGTGCATCTGAAAGGCTGGTGTCATCTCTTTATCAGACTCGTCGTCAAAGGTAAAGAGCTGTTTACAAACGTACCTGGATTTCAGCAGAAGTCTGATGGAAAGTGTCATTTCTGGTAACATGCTCAAGACAATTTCCTTTAAACCATCTTTCCTCCTATCTCCTTTCCCTCAATTCTAAGCTGGAAACTATTTAAGTCATAGAGCCTCAGACTAAATATGTTAACATCCTGTATTTATGTCTGTTGTGTTACAATTTAAATGTGCTGACGTGTTAAATTGCAAGAAAGTGAAATCATGTCAATCAAGTGTAATGGTGTTAATTTAGTTGATTTATTCTAAATAAATGGTAGTGTCTTTGGCATACCAACTAAGTTAACGTGTCCATTGTCACTTTATGGCTTTATTTATTTATCCATCATAAAGATCACAGAAATATTGGGTAAACTGAAA
The DNA here is from genome assembly GCA_038048925.1 of Garcialebias charrua. Classification (NCBI taxonomy): domain Eukaryota; kingdom Metazoa; phylum Chordata; class Actinopteri; order Cyprinodontiformes; family Rivulidae; genus Garcialebias; species Garcialebias charrua. The sequence continues at coordinate 33,683 of JBBPBX010007813.1, read as the reverse complement.
AAGAAAGAATCCGTGAAATTACTATTCAATCTGAATGAGTAAATTAATTAAGGTAAAGAGGTCAGTATTAATATTGACCTCCTCATAATCCTTTACATCTGGGTGGCACCGTATGTGTTTAAAGACACAATATGGTGGTTCCCCTCATGTTTACCTCATCTCATTCATCTCATCTCATTGATTCAAACAAAATCAAAACTAAAAGATGGGAGATGACAATTATGATGAAGCTTTACAGCTGCTCACAGCAATGCTTGAATTGTTAATGCAAAATAACCAGCTGCTCAAAGCAAAGATTGAAGTGTTAAGGCAGAAGAGCAAACAACAAAGAGAAAAACCTCTCAAAAAAGGCCTTGAGTTACAACATCAGTTTAAACAATCAGTGATGAAACAGTGCGCTATAACTGCTTTTGAGGCTCACATGCAAAACAAAACACCCTCTGAGGTGTGCCCAGGTCAAGAGGTCGTATCCCAGTCGCTAAAAATAGGAGAGGTTCTCTCTCCTATAGAAAGCGAGAATAAACACCGTCGTCTCAAACCTCAACCTGGAGCGATGTGTAGCACTGTCTTTCACAAAGACTCAGACCACACAAATAACTCAGCGCACACTACTACCAACATTGCCATGGATGTTGACAGCAAACCAATTGCTGACACACAACGACATCCTGAAGGTCATGATGCTGATAGCCAACAAGATGCTGACAGTGAACATGGGTAAACAGAAACGTGGGCCAAGACCTGTGAGGTTTCTGTGTAACTTTATACAAAGGGGGGTGGCTAAGAAAGCTTACCTGCCTATCACACTGGAAGGTGTCCTTGAGCGTGAAGCCCTCCTGGATGGTAGTGCTGATATAACCATTATGTCGGCCAAGCTGTTCGAGGAGCTAAGGACCGCCGCTAACGGTGTTGACAGGCAAATACCCTTTGAGAAATGTGCTATTGAGCTGCAGGGTCTCGCAGAGACGAGAACAACCCTAACAGCTATAGCTATGGTTCACATGCAGATTGGCGAAATGACACTACGCCACCCGGTGTTTGTGTCTAAACTTGACTCATTCCCATTTCTGGTTGGCCAAGATTTTATAAACCGCTTCGGCGCGATTATAGATTATGGTCAACAGAAAATGTGGAGCACAGTGAGAAAACCCCTGCCAATAAAAGTGCCTCCTAGTTGTGATACAGACTGCCTAACCGCAGGTACCGCAGAGGACACAAGGGACTGCTCATCCGAGGACGAGAGCCCGGTAAGTGAACCTTCAACTACAGGTGAGACAGAAGAGACCCAAAAGTTGGACCAAACTCTGGCCCAACAAGAGAACCTCCTCTGTGAGCTGACACATTCAGCACTCACTGAACACTACCTACCACAGGTAGTGAAAGGTGTTGAGATCCAAGGATCCCACACCGAAGACGCTGTACTGTCCTCTGAGACAGGTAATTCGGCAATCAACCAAGCTTTCGATGAAACCTTGGTTCAAGGGCATCTGAGTCCAGAAAATGACAGTCATCCAAACGCTGACAGTCACTTGGACATCATTGTTGCAGATTACGAGGACCCCTCATCAGACATGAAGGGGGCAAACTCACATTACCTACCACAGGTAGAGAAAGGTGTGGAGATCCAAGGACCCCACACCGAGGTTGCTGTACTGTCCCCTGGGACAGGTAAATCGGCTATCAGCCAAGCTTTCGATGAAACCTTGGTTCAGGGACATTTGTGTCTAGAACTAATCAGAAATGACATAGTTTTTACAGACTCAAAGAGCCCCTCTTCAGTCAAGAAGTGGGAAGACACACACAACGACAGTGACCCGTCGCAGTCTGTACAATCAGACACACCTGCGACTGCGCCGACGGTTGTGACACACCTGAATTACACGGAAAGAGGTAAACGTAAGAAGATACGTTGGCCAAAACCTAAACGATTCCTGTGTACCGTCTTCTCTCAGCTGCGCGAACAGCTTAAACTAAACGGTGGCATCCTAACTTGTGCCCATGGACGGACGTCCTCACCTGTGTTCGTGGTCCCCCATGACCAAAGGGGGGTGATGTTAGGCCATGCCAAAGACAAAGATTTGAATGTACACCTCAGAAACACTTTTGCTTTCGCCCAGAAAAACCTGGAAAAATCCGCTGAAGGACGCAAGGCGTACTATGACCAGAAGGCCTCTCACAATGAACTCCAAGTGGGAGACAGAGTCTGGTACTATACGTTCGCCCCAGCAACCGGGAAAGGAGGGTCCGAGACCGGAACTCTCGCCCGCAAACTAATGCCCAGGTGGACTGGACCTCATCTGATAACAGACAAAGTGTCCTCAGTCGTCTACGAAATCAAAATCAGCAAAGGCCGCAAAGAGCCAATTGCTAAATGGGTACATCGAAATCAGATCAAACCTTACAAGGCGTTCAATGACTCCACAAAAGACAAAGATCTCACAAACTCACCGACTTCATGGGATAATAAGGTCGTCCAAACACAAGTTAGTAAATAAACTAATCAGGTTTAAACTACCGTATTTTCCACCCTATAAGTCGCATTGTCCAATTTGAACTTAGAAACGCTAAGCCTAAAACCCACAACAAAAAACTAACCTTAACAACCGTTTAAATCCACGAGATTTAATTTGACCTCGGTCATAAAGTTGAGACCTGTTTTTCTTGTGTGTTGCACTTTGGAATCTGACGACAAGAGTGTGTCGAAGCAGTGAAACGTTGTTTCCTTGTTGTTTAGTCATTACTGTTGTCATTAGTTGAGATATTGTTTGGTTCTGAACACTCCCAGCCAAAAAGGTTTTGTATTAACATTGGTTAATGAATGATATGGATTTAACTATGCCAACATGCAGTTCGTTTTGTTAAATCTCAATCGTCGAAGAGTCAATGTAGTTTAAAGCTACTCAAGGTACCATAAACTACACTGGTCTCACAATTTCTAAATTGAACCGATTCGATCGTTTCTATTCTAGATTATCTATTCATTTTGATGAGTCTCGCCATAGACTTCAAAATTTATTAGGAATACCAAATCCTACGTCGTTCGTCTAAAAGACAACAGACATTTAGATCAAACTATATTTCATTTTTATTTTAGTTTAACCTAAACTAAGTAATGAATGGAGGAATAGTTTGGAATTAGAGGCCTTCGTTACAGAAGCCCTCCAAAATTTTATAGGTATAGATCCCTATATCTAATTTTACAGAATTGATCCACCCCTTAATTGGTAATTGTAGCTGATCTAAACCATGATAGCTTACATACCAGGTGCATATAGGTAAGGCTAATGTAAAATCCCAATCATAAGCCCACCTAAAAAACCACATAATTGCATGACACATAGAACCAGAGTGGCACTGACTGGAAACCAACCAGCCAACAACCTTCGATGTGGGGACCTGCAGCTCCAACGCTTGGTCTTCAACCTTCATCCAAGGGTCGCCTCCTCTGCGTCAATCGAGGGATCCCCTCTACATGCTGATTATGAAAACAATTGTTGCTGATCAATCAACAAAACTAACCGTTGTGGAATTACTGCTGTGGAATTACCGCTGTGGATTATAAGACTTTGTTTTCCAAGAGATCACAGACTTTGTTTTCCAAGAGTTAACAGACTTAGTTTTCCAAGGGATTAAAAGCTTATCGCAACGGGATTACCTCAGAACTGTATGGAAGTTCCAAAAAACTTAATGGGATTATAATTTTGATTTTTCTTCTCCACTTGCTGGATTACTTCAAGATCAGAGACAGTTGCATACCGACCTAATCGCTCAACCGACGATGCCATCTCCTCTGCCCTCCACACAGCTCTCACACATCTGGACACGAAGGACTCTTATGTTAGAATGCTGTTCATCGACTTCAGCTCGGCATTCAACACCATCATCCCCCAACAGCTCATCCATAAACTGGACAGTCTGGGGCTGAACACCTCAATGTGTAACTGGCTGCTAGACTTCCTGACCGGGAGACCACAGACAGTACGGATCGGGAGTAACACATCTAGCACCATCACATTGAACACAGGGGCCCCACAAGGATGTGTGCTGAGCCCCCTTCTATTCACCCTGCTAACACACGACTGCACACCATCGTACAGCTCCAACCACTTCATCAAGTTTGCGGACGACACAACAGTGGTAGGTCTCATCAGCAACAACGATGAGACGGACTACAGGAACGAGGTGAGCCGCTTGGCCTTGTGGTGCGGACACAACAATCTCACTCTCAACGTGGAGAAGACAAAGGAGATTGTCGTGGACTTCAGGAAGAGGGATGCACAACATGCCCCTCTGACCATCAACAGCACCGCAGTGGAGAGAGTGGACAGCACCAAGTTCCTGGGAGTGCACGTCTCAAAGGACCTGTCCTGGAGCAGGAACACTGCAGCACTGGCCAAGAAGGCTCACCAGCGCCTCTACTTTCTCCGCAAGCTGAAAAGGGCTGGAGCTTCAACCTCCATCATGTGCACCTTCTACAGGGGAGCCATAGAAAGTGTCCTGACAAGCTGCATCACGGTGTGGTTTGGTGCATGCACTGCATCCTGCCGCAAGAGCCTCCAGCGCATCGTGAAAGCAGCTGAGAAGATCGTCGGCACCTCCTTGCCCTCACTGCAGGACTTACACAGCAAACGCCTCACTCGGAAAGCCCACTGCATGGCAGGTGATCCCACACACCCACTACACAGCCGCTTTAGACTGCTGCCATCAGGGAGGAGACTGAGGAGTCTCCAGGCTCGAACCAGCAGACTGAGAGACAGCTCTGTTCATCAGGCAGTCAGAATGCTAAACACTCTGCCTGCTCTGCCTCCCCTCCCATTTGAACTGCCTTAACACAAAAAACTTTCTCACACATTATCACTCAACACAAAGATTTTAACACTGGACTCTGTGTCATCAAACGGGTTATTCACTAAACTCTCGGTCATGTGCTCATTCAGTTTGCACTACTTCTCATATTTGCACTAATGTTTGTATTACATTACTGCCTATAGTCATACTACTGTTTACATTCACTGTTTACATTTATTAATACTGTTTACATTTATTACTACTGCTTTACATTTATTATTACTGTTTACATTTACACTACTTTTATCTACACTACTGCAGATACATATACAGCATTCTCTGACTAGCCTTATCTAAGGATGCCAAATGTGCCTTATGTGCCTTACTTCATATGCCACTTTGCCTATATACCAACATCAACTACCTCATACATATACATGTACTGTGTACATTAACTCATATGCTGCTGTGCCACTCTTTGCAAATGTCAACGCTAGAAACTTCAGTTTATTTTATAGATATACGTTTTATACTTTTTATACTACTATGCAAAAACTCAGGACAGTATTACACTTTTATTATTTCATTTTATGCTTATGTTCATTGGGTGTTTGGTGTTTTAGGGGTGTTTGGTGTTTCAGTGTTGGTGTAAATTTTCATACTTTTATACTATTATGAAAAAACTCAGGACAGTGTTACACTTTTTTTACTATTTTATGCTTATGTTTATTAAATGTTTTAGTGTTTAGTGTTTAGATGGTTACTGTTGCACCGAGGGACTGAGAGAAACGCAATTTCGGCCCTGTGTATGTCCTGTACATATTGCAGTTCTGACAATAAAGCTGACTTTGACTTTTGACTTTGAGTTCAATGTTCCTTTCGTGTTGGACCCCATCCCCAAGGACTGGCGATGGCTTCCAAAAGGGGGGAGATGTAGTGGGCATGACCGTGTCCACTTTGATACACCTGTGTATTTTTGAACTGTTCCAGAGATGACCTTTACTGACCTCTCAGTAAAGCAAGACATTTACTACAAATTATTCCATTAGTTGTAATCTGAGAACATAGTCACCAAAAGAGACTATTTCTATCTTTGATTTTATTCTAATGTAATCAAAAGAATAACTTTTGTCATTTTCATGATGTGTGCTTTTAAGCTGTGTTATTCTGTAGAGTTAAACTGTGTCACTTCTGCACATCACTGTGTCCACTGCTGGGTGAAAGTTGAAGACTCGGGTCAGAGAGACCCGGCCGTTTTGTTTAGAAAGTCAGAAGACAGTTAATCCGTTGTTTTCATGAGAAGGGCTCCAGCACTCTCTTGTCTTTCCTAAACAATCTCCCTCTGTTGAATTTCACCTTGAATCGTGATAACAAGTGAACTGCTCAACTGTTTTTCTTTTGAACCAATGAAAAAGAGACAAGTCTCTCTCATCTCAGAGTTCTATCTTAAGGTTCTAAGCTAAGCTGAACGCTTCAGAGTTTCGAAGGAACCAGGGAGTTCCAGTGAGTCTGCTGGGAACTTCAAGAGATGTGAACTTTTCCCAAAGAGCTGGATGGACGTTTAGTCACACGCTAAGGACACGTCATCCAGTTAAGGACTAATAACATGCTGTTATAGTCCACTTAGAACGAGCGTAAGCTCAAAACTTTGTTTATTCCTTCCTGGAATAGTTATCTTGAAGTCAGAGGCCAGGAGCTGACGCATTTTCTGATGACCAACGCGAAACCAGGAGACGTTGAAAACGTAAACGAGAACCAGCTCGGACGTGCTGGGCCTGAAGGACTCTGTGCATCTGAAAGGCTGGTGTCATCTCTTTATCAGACTCGTCGTCGAAGGTAAAGAGCTGTTTACAAACGTACCTGGATTTTAGCAGAAGTCGGATGGGAAGTGTCACTTCTGGTAACATGCTCAAGACAATTTCCTTTAAACCATCTCTCCATCTTTCCTCCTATCTCCTTTCCCTCAATTCTAAGCTGGAAACTATTTAAGTAGTAGAGCCTCAGACTAAATATGTTAACATCCTGTATTTATGTCTGTTGTGTTGCAATTTAAATGTGCTGACGTGTTAAATTGAAAGAAAGTGAAATCATGTCAATCAAGTGTAATGATGTTGATTTTAGTTGATTTATTATAAATAAATGGTAGTGTCTCCTGGCATACCAAGCTAAAGTCAACGTTCTCTGTCACTTAATGGCTTTATTTATTTATCCATCAGAAAGATCACAGAAATATTGGGTAAACTGAAAAAGAAAGAATCCGTGAAATTACTATTCAATCTGAATGAGTAAATTAATTAAGGTAAAGAGGTCAGTATTAATATTGACCTCCTCATAATCCTTTACACAACAAATACAGAGCTTTATCATTCAATAGTTCTCTGACTTTGTACAGTACTGCAATCGATTTAGCTATTTTCAGTGGTGGGCCTCCGACCGCTAGGTAGCGCTATTGCGCTAATCCGCTTGTAGCGTAGCTAAATAATCTGTTAGCTTTACAGCGGATTGACTAAGTTTTATAATTCATAAGCGGATTTATGCTATTTTTATTTAAAATGCAGTACCGCTAATAACTAATTATCTATCAGTAAAAACGAAATAACGTATTTACGAGCAGCGCCGGATGTGGTCCGTCACAAAAAAGCGTCCCCCTCAGTCTCTTGGTGTGTGCTCTCTCTATAGCAGTTAGCAGCCAGTGTGTTACTCTGGAGCCTTATTGCTTGTTTTTGAAGAGTCAGACGAAGACTTTTTAACATGGAGGGTGAACTTATGGATGTTTCTCAGGGCCTACGCGACGCGTCTGGATTTAAAAATAGAATTTCGCCACATTAGCACTCTTCAAAATGGCGTCCGCGACGGCCAAAGAAGCCAGGATTTTACAACAAAACACGGTAAAACAATTATTTCTTTGCTGAGAAAAAATATATTTCATAGCTGACGTTATAGCACAAGTTTTTCTGAGCTTGAGAGTTTCACGAAATGGTCAAATCTGCTGGATTAAAAAAAGTAGTTCACCATTAGGACTCTTCAAAATGGCGTCCGCAGGGCAGCAAACTTACATACTCAGGGAATCACAAGGAACTCAGGAGACAGAGGCAACAGGAGACAATGCCAGGACAATGATAAACACAGAGATACAGACTTATTTTTGATTTGATGTTCATTCATTCATTTTAAAAGAACAATACAAAACAGTTTCATCAGATACAAGGATGAATAGACTTTTAGCTGAATGGATGGATGGATAGACAGTTAGCTGGATGGCTGGATGGATGATCAAGTTCTAAAATCATTAAAATTTAACCTCAGCTTGTGCCTCTGACCCAACAGAACCTCCTTCAGCAGCAGAATCCTCTGTGGTTCTCTGACTTCATCAGTCTGCAGGACTTCATCAGTCTCTCTCCTGGTTCTGGAGGAGTTCTGACCCACTCTTCTTTCCATTGTTGCTTCAGTTCTTTGAGGTTTCTGCTCAGCTCTCTGAAGGTTTCAGGTTCAGGTTCTGGACTCTGACTGGGCCGTTGATTTGATTTGATGTTTATTCATTCATTTTAAAAGAACAATACAAAACAGTTTCATCAGATAGAAGAATACAAGTAGGATAAAATGAAAGGAGCAGAAAGAAGATGAAATCTTATTATATCTGCCCCTTATTTATTTCACAGTTTGTTCAACCAATGATAACCTTCAAACTACATCACAAAATGAATAAATCTACTAATTTATCTAACTGTAATACTGTACACAAACACACTAAGCTACATCATATATAGTTTTTGAGCAAGTCCTTTTCGACCTTTTTCTTAAATGTATACATTGGGCAGCACGGTGGCACAACTGGTAGAGCTGCTGCCTCTCAGCGAGAAGGTTGCCGGTTCAAATCCCGGTCCGGGGCCTTTCTGGGTGGAGTTTGCATGTTCTCCCCGTGCATGCGTGGGTTTCCTCCGGGTACTCCGGTTTCCTCCCACAGACCAAAAAACATGCTTGTTAGGCTGATTGGTGACTCTAAATTGACCCTAGGTGTGAGTGTGAGAGTGGATGGTTGTTTGGTGTGAGTGAGACAGGTCCCTCTTGTAAATGAGTCCCCGTGACTCAACGAGGCTAGCCTGTATAAATAAAGGTTGAATGAATGAATTGATTTTGCATTTTTAACATCACTCTCCAGAACATTCCACAATCCAACTCCCTGAATTGAGGTAGACCGTCCCTTTAAGCTGGTTCTGAATTGTGGTTTGATGAATATCTGTCCCTTTAAGATTGTAATAACTTTGTCTAAATTTCTTTGGATATTTAAAGGTAATGTGTTATTATGAGCCCTATACATAACTGATAAAATACTATATTCTACCAATTCCTGGAATTTCAATAAATTTAGCTGAAGAAACAAGGTGTTTGATGGGTGACTGAAATGTTTTCTGGTGATTACTCTTACAGCTCTCTTTTGTAAAATAAAAACAGGCTTTGTAATTGTTTTGCACGCTTTTCCCCAAACCTCAATACAATAGATTAAATGTGGAACAATGATTGTGTTATACAACATATACAGAGCTTTATCAATTAAAAAATCCCTGACTTTATATACAGGTACATGAACACACAGCATGACAATCACAAACACCTGGACAACAAAATGGAGGAGATAAGCAAGACAATTAACAGAGAGACCAGGGAGTGTAGGGATGGGGACCCATCACCTGAGAGCAACATGCTTACAACTGTTATCTTGAAGTTCTAGGGTGTAGAGAGCCACAGAAACGGTTATGGTAGGCCGGATTTGGCCCACGGGCCTTGAGTTTGACACATGCGATCTAGTGGTACTAAAAGTAACAAAAGAAGAAAAAAAAAACAGCCAAATATGTCAGCAGTTTAGCTAACAGACTTTGGAATGGGTACATTTTGTCCTTGTGAAACCTGTTGAAGAGAACCAAACTAAATACTCTGAAACTCAAACAACTTACTGTATAACAGTTCATGCACCGCTAGTTGGCAGTGTAGTGCAAATATTGCATAACTTGCTGCTACCAATTGTTGAATTTAATTAGCGGATTAGAATTAGCTTCCCCTAATTTTCATAAGACATTAGTGCTTTTGAAATTGCGGACCTAAATAAATTAATTAGTGCTTTAGAAATAGCGGAACTAATTTTTGGATTAGCGTTGCCCACCACTGGCTATTTTTATTCTTACAGAATTTATGTGTTGTTTCCATGTCAGTTTGTCATCAATGATAACACCCAAAAACTTCACCTCATTCACTCTACAAATCTCAACATCCTCAATTTTGAGTGGAACATCAACAGTTTTCTTTTTATTACTGAATATCATGTAATTAGTTTTTTCTAAATTTAATGATAATTTATTAATTTTAAACCAAGTTTGTATCTTGACAAATTCTGTCTTTATCAATTCCAACATTTGTTCTATATCTTCGCCTGAACAGAAAAATGTGGTATCATCAGCAAAAAGTACACATTTAAGGAGCCCTGACACATTTACCAAGTCATTCACATATAAAATAAATAGCTTTGGTCCAAGTACCGAGCCTTGGGGAACTCCACATGTGATATTACAGAGGTCAGATCTTACATCATTTATTTGTACAAATTGTTTCCTATCTTTCAAGTAGCTAGATACCCACTGTAATGCTGGTCCTCTAATACCATATTTGTTCAGTTTTTCAAGGAGAATGGTGTGATCAATAGTATCGAATGCTTTTTTTAAATCAACAAAAATACTGATACAATATTGTTTTTGATCGACAGCAGTAGTTATTTGTTCCATTAATTCCATGAGAGCCATTGATGTAGAGTTTTTTGCTCTAAACCCATACTGACTGTTGCTTAGAATATTTTGTTTATCTATAAATTGATCTAGTCTGTTTACAAATAGTTTTTCAAGAATTTTTGAAAACTGTGGTAACAAGGATATAGGTCTATAATTGTTGAACACACATTTATCACCATTTTTAAAATATACATATACCATTACTGTGGGAGTTCAGTGTTTTCTGCAGCTTCTGGAGATTCCAAGATGGTGCCAGTCAGGAACACCTGCGGTCCATTCCCCCGATGAACACCAGGAGCATAAAAGGCTGCAGAAGTGCTCTACTCACTGCTGGAGCATTACTTGCCTATTGGTATTTGTATTCATGCTTCTAGCCATTTGTGTATTTCTAGAATTAAGTACGGTAAAGACTTAACTTGTGTTTTCTCCATGTTACAGCCTCGACTCCTGTGACCGTCCTGGTTCTCGACTCCTTGTGGAAACCCTGAGATTCTGGTCAACCTCCTCAGCTGTCTCTACTGCCTTCCTACCACCAGCCATACCCTGGACTCACTGCCTGCACCACCTTCCCTCTAACTGGGACCTTTTGGAATCTCTTCACACGCAGCGATCAATAACGTCTTCTCTAAGCAGATAAATATACGTTATTCACCATCTGTTAAGACCGTATGGGGGCCAAAACATATTTAAAGGACACTGGACACAAGAAAAAGCTTAAATGAAATTTTATTAACTAAAACTAAGAGTCTCCAGGTGGTCAGGGTCCTCCCAGGTTTCTCCCACCCGTCTGGAGTGTCTTCTCCTGCTCAGCGTCCTTAAAGAAACAAAATTAAAGTAAAAAGGGAAAGTTCAGGTGCCGCAGCTTTGGTGTAGTGGTTAAAGCTGGCGGTACATATGCTGGAGGCTGAGCCTCTCCACAGGCGTCGTGGGTTCATGTCCCAGAACCGACTAACACATTTCTGTGGTGTCTCCCACCTCTCTACCTGTTTCGCCCTCTCCCTATCTAATGAAGGCCACTAGCACCCGAAAAAACCAAAAAAAGATGTAAAAAAAAAGGGAAAGTTCAAAAAATTGGAGGACAGGTGAGTGCGGCCGAAAAGAACAAAACACTGCCCAGGCCGACCCAATCCTATATAGGACCGTCGTGTCTCCCCAAGCGAAAATCTACCTGGCCAAAATTCCCTCTAAATAAACAGAAATGCGATAACTGAACTACAGACTCCCACACTGTCAAAAGTACCAAATAAATAGAGAAAATATGGAAACAGTCTCTCACGCTGTTCACTTTAGCTGTCCCCCTCCTGGACAGCTGCTCAGACGCTTCCCTTCAGCGTCTAATAATAAAAGAAAAGTCAATCAGAGTACTACGGTCCAAACCCGCACACCAGTTAAGCTAGAGTCCAACAAAAACACTCTAAGTCAGGGGTGTCAAACTCATTTTGATCTAGGGGCTGCATACAGCTTAATCTGATCTCAAGGGGGTGTAGTGATACACCTAGCCTCTGATATTTCTGTCTTGACCTTCAAGTACACCTCTCTGAATCACTCAGTGTTACACTTGCTTGAACCTCAAGGAGACAGATGGACACTTATATATTTTAACAATTATTATGAATTAATGGACACTAATTAATCAGATTGAACTTTCTCTTTAATGTGTGTTAATTCAGAATTGATCAAACAGTATTTTTGTAATTTCAATGATGATTTTACTAAACTGGTATATTTTAAATATGACGAAGTTAAGAGAACATCTCAGAATGATCATGCTTTGAACTGTGTTCTCTGTGCAGAATAAGTGTTTAAAGTTGAAGGAACAATCCTTCGTATTTCTTTGAACTGTTTTTGTTTCAAAGGAAAAGTGCTAGACATAGCTTGCTTTCGGTCTCCCGTCCTTTCTAAAAACAATGAATCAGTTCTCAAAACAAAGTACTAACTTGTGCACATGCACCTGCATCTTCTCACGTATGTGTTCTGTGTATTGTCTACCCTATCATCTGTCACTCAAACTCACTCACTTGCAAAGTCAACCAATCAGCAGGAAGTATGTGACTAAGTCACACCCCCTTCTTAAAGGGCACTTCCTGGTTTTGGGCTTTTGAATAGTTTTGGCTGGTGAGTGTCCGGGAGTTGCTAATTGTGGCATTGTCTGGATTATTTTCCCGTTAAAATTGTTTTTCTTTCACATTCCGACGTATGTTTTGGAGCTGCGGATGAATGAGTGTTTGTTTTTGTGAGACGTTTCATTACGTGTCGCGAGGCTGCATGCATTGTTCATTTTGTGACCGCCGTGTCACCACTGCTTCATTTTATTACATCTGCGGTTTGCTGTTGAGGGTCTGTTCACACATTTGCTGCTCCATTTTACCTAATCTATTACAATTGGTGGCTCGTACGAGTTCCTGGAACGTTTATTAAGTTGTTTGGTGTAGCTTATTTTTGTTAACGGTGTTGTTGGCATTAGTTTTGCATCCTGGTTTTGGTCTTGTAAGAATGGTTCTGGCTGGTAGAGTGTCCGGGAGTTGCTGATCGTGGCATTGTCTGGATTATTTTGCCGATAGAATTATTTTATATTTCACATTTCAACGTCTGTTTGAAGCTGCTGAGTGATAAATGTTTTGTCTGTGCTTGTGAGACGTTTCATTACGTGTCGCACGCTGCATGCATCTTTCATTGTTGTGACCGCCGAGTCACGATCCTGTTTCATTCTATTACATCTGCGATTTATTGTTGAAGGTCTGTTTCACATATATGCTGCTCCATTAAGTGCCTTTTTCTGTTACAACGTGTTTGCCGAGGTACGGGAAAACCCTCTCCGCTAGTTTGGACCGGACTGTGTTCTGGTTCCGTTCGACGTAAAGTCCGTTTGTTGTACACAGTTAGAGTGCTGCCTCCCCTGGGGGCGTGAGAGCTAGCTTGGTTGTGTTTTAGCTCATTGACAGTATTTTCTGCGGTGTAAAAATACGTTTATTTTGTGGAAGAAAGTCCAGTACTTTGGATCGAGCTACTGCTAAACGGTACCGACAAGATGGCTGCTTAAAACGCTGTGATTGGTCCATTGTGTGTCGCGTTCAAGAACGTTGGTTTCTGTAGACTTTGGTTGTCAGATTCATTTTTGCACACATTTCTAACAGTTTATTTGTGTTTGTTTGAGTTCTATGCGCGTGATATCGTCGAAGACTGGCTTAACCGTGGTGTTTTGCGATATTTATGACTGTTTAGAACGTTGAAAAGACCGTTCCACGCTTTTGTTCGACTGACCGCAGGTCCGTGAACACACCGCTCGAACGGCACGTCACTAGTGGGTGGCGTTAGGTTTGGAAGACACAGTTTCCCATGAACACTTGGGTTTTAGAACTACAGTTCTGTCTTCGCTGTGATTGGTCGATTACGCTGTATGTGTTGACGCATGCGCAGTGGGTGAAGCCCCGCTCCTCGTCACTTTTCACTTCACAGCTTATCTCAGACGAGTTTCCGTGCTTGTTTGTCCATTACTGTCATTAAAAAGACTGTTTAATCGCGGTGTTTTTGAGATTTTAGTGGGGGGACAGAGCCGGTTGCTCTGAAAAACTGCCGATCGCCATGTGACCAGGTCACGTGACACCGATTTTGCCGGTTTTATGAGGACCGACCTTATTTCTTTTAAACGCAGTTTAAAGGGTTTCACAGTCAACCGATTTTGCTCACATGATTTCGTTTTGTGAGCCTGGGTTCTAGAGCTTATCACGTTACGCTTTAGATCTGTCTGATTGATGCTTTTCATCCGTGTTGGATGTCTGTGTGGGCTGAAAGCTACGGCTGCGCTCACTGGTGATAACAGCGCCTCTATAGCGGTCAGATAGAGAAATTACAGTCGCTGTGATAAACTCACTTCCAGCGCTGTGACCCCTGCTGGTTACATTAGAAGACGCAGTCTTCCTGTAATTTGTACATGTTCAATGTTCCTGTTTTAAACGGGACTCATTTTGAAATATCGTACTCACAGCACCCTTTTAATTTGATTTTCGCAGGAAATCAAATGCTGATGGCAGAACAGTTACACAGATTTTAATACAGACATGTCTGTTTTTGATAAGCCTTGACACTCTTATCGTCAATTCTGTGCAGAACTAGATCTCTGTCCCTGTGTTTTTAGACTGCAAGTTTAAAATACCACACATGAGGCATCTTTTGTCTTGATTTTCACAATCACACAATAACAGCCAATTTTGTTTGACCTTGTCACAGGTCGACAAATTAATGGGAATCACTGATTTTTATTTAATTTCACATCTTGGCATCACATGGTGAGACTATCCACTGTGATATAAGTCCGACTGTCCTTGATTTTTCACAGAAAATCAGTAGGAAGATGGACGTTCTAACAGGTGCATCCTTTGATAGGCACTTAGCTGCAAAGAACGTCCTTCAGGAACCAGGTGAACATCCCCTGGTGTTTTATGACAGGCTCCTCTCTGTTTACACAGGGAATAAAGCTGTACCTGGACTAGAGGAAGATGTGGAGTTTAAAAGACGGTTCACGTTGAATTTGATACCGTTCATAATGAAATGTGTTCGCTTCAATGTTAATTGCGAAGAGTGTACCATGGCAGACATTAAACAATGTGCTGTGGAATTTTTTGACATACTCGAACGACGGAAAACACCCTTAGTGGTGTGCCCGGGTCAAAAGGTCACATCCCACTCGCAGGAAGTAGAAGGGGTTCCCTCTCCTTCAAAGTGCGAAAGGACTAAGGTCCATCATGATAACAAACAACAGGTCAGTTCCAACTGGACCAGTGACTCGGGTCGGTCCACAGGTGGTTCTTCTGCCCCTCAGGTTAAAAACCTTGAGATGAGCAGTGAACCACACAGGGTAGGTGTTCGCTCTCTAGATGAACACAGATGGTTCGGATCGAACCAACAGAGTTCTCTCATGGATCTCACAATGGGTGAGATTCGAAGGCGGTTGCATGGACGCTGTGAACCATTGAAAAATGGTCTGTCCCGACATGTACCCACGAGAGGCGGCCCTACTGCCCCTGCCCCTCGAACTGCACAGTTCGAGACGTGCAAAGAGTCACACAAGCTCCAGATTATGGGAGCGGCGCCTCCGCGCGAGAACGTGACTGAGGTTGTGAGTTGTTTGTCAAATGATTTGAATGTTACAGTGGTTGACCAAGCTGACACATCGTATGACGTTGTCCTTGAGGATAACACAAACGACGTTGTTCATCCTAATGAGGCGACGCGCAGCACTGCCTTTTGCAGCAACTCAGTGCACACAGTTGACAACAACAACGTCAACATTGACATAAATGCTGACAGCAATCAAATTGCTGATGATCAGCGTCCTGAAAGTCCACATCCTGAAGGTCATGAGGCAGACAGCCATCATGATGCTGACAGCAACGACGATTACACAGACAGAGTCACACGTACACAGACACGTGTGGAAAAACCTGAACGGTTTCTGTGTCACTTTGTAAGAAGGGGTAAAGCTAAGAGAGCTTACCTCCCACTCACATTGGAAGGGGTCCTAGAGCAAGAAGCGCTCCTGGTTAGCGGCTCAGACGTGTCTACCATGTCAGCCGAACTGTTTGAGGAGCTAAGGACCGCCGCTAACGATGTTGGCAGGCAAATACCCTTTGTGAAATACACTTATGGTGAGCAACAAGGCCTCGCAAAGACGAGAACAACCCTAATAGCCATGGTTCACATGCAGATTGGCGAAATGACACTATACCACCCGGTATATGTGTCTGAACTTGACTCACTCCAGGCTCCATTTGTGGTTGGCCAAGATTTTGTAAATCGCTTTGAAGCGATTATAAATTATGGCAATCAGACAATGTGGGCCACAGTGAGCAGTCCACTGCCAATCGTGGTACCTCCTCAAGGTCAGGACACTGACTGTCTAACAACAGGTACCACTGAGGTCACATGGGATTCCCCAACCGAGACCGCAGACCCGGTAAGTGAACCTTCAACTACAGGTGAGACAGAGGAGACTCAACAGGTGGACCAGACTCTGGCCCATCACGAGGACCTCCTCTGCGAGCTGACGCCTTCAGCACTCCCTGACCACTTCCTACCACAGGTAGAAGAGGGTGTGGTGATCCAAGGATCACACACCGTGGACGCTGTACTGTCCTGTGGGACGGGTAATTCGGCATACGGCCAAGTTTTCAGTGAAGTCTTGGTTCAAGGACATCTGAGCCCACAAGGTGACAGTCTACTACACGCTGACAGTCACTTGGACTTCATTGTTACAGATTTTGAGGACCCCTCCTCTAACAAAAGGGGGGCAGACTCACACTTCCTACCACAGGTAAACGACGGTGTAGAGATCCTAGGATCACACACCGAGAACGCTGTGCTGTCCTCTGGGACAGATAATTCAGCCATCAGCCAAGCTTTCGATGAAACCTTGGTTCAAGAGCTTTTGAATCTGGAACTACTCAGCGATGACATAGTTCTGACAGACTCAAAGTGCACCCCTTCATTCATGAAGTGGGAAGACATACATCACAACGACAGAGACACGCCTGCGACGGCGCCGACAGTTGTGACACACCTGCATTACGCAGAAAGAGGTAAACGTACAGAGGTACGTTGGCCGAGACCTATAAGGTTCCTGTACAAGGTTCCCCATAAACTGCGCGAACAGCTTAAACTAAACAATGGCATCCTAACTCGTGCCCATGGACGGACGTCCACACCCGTGTGCTTGGTCCCTCATGACCACAGGGGGGTGATGTTAGGCCATGCCCATGTCAAGGACAAAGATTTCAATAACCCCACAAACGACAAAGATCTCGCAAACTCACAGACTTCATGGGAAAAGAAGGTCGTCCAAGCACAGGATAGTAAATAAGCTTAAACAGTTTAAACTATTCTAGTTGCGAAAAGAAACCGTTCCAACTAGAACTTGGAAACGCTAAGCATAAAACCCACAACAAAAACTGACCTTAACAACCGTTTAAATCTGTAGGATTTAATTGACATCGGTTATAAAGCTAAGAACTGTTTTTCTTGTGTGTGACGTTGGAATCTGACGACCAGAGTGAGTTTGACGTAGTGAAACGTTGTTTTTAGTTGCTTAATTGCTACTTTTGTGTTATTGAAGTTGTTGTTTTCTGAACACTCCCAGCCAATAGAGGTTTTGATTGTTGATTAGTTGAAGACTTAAATGGATTTTAACTATGCCAACATGCTGTTCATTTTGTTAAAGATCTCAATCTTTGATGAGTCATAGTAGATTAATACTACTTAAGGTACTATAATCTACACTGATCTCCCAATCATTTAGGTAGAACCGATGCGATCGTTTCTATTCTAGATCTATTCATTTTGATGAGTCTCGCCATAGACTTCAAAATTTTTAGGGATTACCAAATCTTGCGTCGTTCGTCTAAGAGACAACAGACATTTAGACCAAACTAGTTTTCATTTTTGTATTTTAGTTTAACCTAAACTAAATAATGAATGGAGGAATAGTTTGAAAGAAGAGGCCTTCGTTACAGAAGCCCTCCACATTTCTATAGGTATAGATCCCTATTTCTGATTTCTACAGCATTGATCCACCCCTTAATTGGTAATTTTAGCTGATCTAATCCATGATAGCTTACATACCAGGTGCATATAGGTAGGCCTAATGTAGAATCCCAATCATAAGCCCACCTAAAACCACATAATTGCATGACACATTGAATCAGGGTGGCACCGACTGGAAGCCGTCCAGCCTGCAACCTTCGATGTGGGGACCTGCAGATCCAACGTTGGTCTTCAACCTTCATCCAAGGACGCCTCCTCTGCTTCAATCGAGGGATCCCCTCTACATGCTGATTAAATTCCATTCTTGCTGATGAAATCAATAACCCCCATCGTTGTGGATTTACCGTTGTGGATTATAAGACTTTGTTTTCCAAGGGATCACAGACTCAGTTTCCCATGGGTTAACAGACTATGTTTTCCAAAGGATTGAAAGCTTACCGCAAAGGGATTACCTACGAACAGTATGGAATTTCCAAAAACATTATGGGAATATATTTTTGAACTTTCTTTTTGATTTTTTTTTTTTCCACTTGCTGGATTACATAGAGGTCAGAGACATTCGGTGGTATCCTTTCGTGTTGGAACTCATCCCCAAGGACAGGCGATGACTTCCAAAAAGGGGGACTGTAGTGATACACCTAGCCTCTGATATTTCTGTCTTGACCTTCAAGTACACCTCTCTACACCTCTCTGAATCACTCAGTGTTACACTTGCTTGAACCTCAAGGAGACAGATGGACACTTATATATTTTAACAATTATTATGAATTAATGGACACTAATTAATCAGATTGAACTTTCTCTTTAATGTGTGTTAATTCAGAATTGATCAAACAGTATTTTTGTAATTTCAATGATGATTTTACTAAACTGGTATATTTTAAATATGACGAAGTTAAGAGAACATCTCAGAATGATCATGCTTTGAACTGTGTTCTCTGTGCAGAATAAGTGTTTAAAGTTGAAGGAACAATCCTTCGTATTTGTTTGAACTGTTTTTGTTTCAAAGGAAAAGTGCTAGACATAGCTTGCTTTCGGTCTCCCGTCCTTTCTAAAAACAATGAATCAGTTCTCAAAACAAAGTACTAACTTGTGCACATGCACCTGCATCTTCTCACGTATGTGTTCTGTGTATTGTCTACCCTATCATCTGTCACTCAAACTCACTCACTTGCAAAGTCAACCAATCAGCAGGAAGTATGTGACTAAGTCACACCCCCTTCTTAAAGGGCACTTCCTGGATTTTGTTTTTAGTTTTTGGAGGAGAACTAAGTTGCAACTGTTCTCTCTTCCCTGGAGAAAGCTGATAGACGGCCCGGTCATTGTGCCAACTCGACCCACGTCTCAGCTGAGAGTCGCAGCAAAGCCTTGCTGTGCCTCAACATTCATTTTCTGAAAGAATTTGTTTTCTGAAGTTTTACTTTGAAAGTCCAACCAGTGCGATTGGGGCCTGTTTCTGCCGGTGAATGCGTGCTCCCGCTCGTCTGACCCAGTCATACACGCACGAAGTCCTCTGGACGCTCACTGGACCACACAGTCCGTTAGTGTCCACAGACTTCTCAGTCCTCACCTCGCAAGACGTCTCGTCACCAGGTAAAGAGGCGTTGTCTGTATGCTGCACGTGTCGGAGGCTCAGCCTGATCCGTATGGGAAAGGTGCCACTCTGGTTATTTCAAATAATTAATTTCAGTTAACTTAGCTTTCATCTTCTTCCTCCTATTTCTTATTTTTCATAAGTATTTAATCTGTCAAGTAAATGTGCCAACAGTTAATTTCCTAATTGTCTGTTTGTTTTAATTTGAATTCTTGTCAACGTAGTTATTAAATCAGAGCTAATATCGATACAAATGTTTTAATGTAATTTTTGTGATAGTTTCAATAAAAGGTCTATTTTTTTGGTAGACCAACATAAATTGAAGTCTAAGCGTGAAATTACATTTCTTGTCTAATCACAGTAAAAACAACTTAGTATCGGAAAAAGGAAGAACTCGCTCTTTGGTGGCAGTTTGTGCAAGATTAAAGTCTGCTAAACTGCGCATCTACAATAATAGTAAATCAGGAAGTGTTTAAATACCTTACTCTACATTTATTACTATTATTAATCTATTACACATTCATACCAGTGGCAGCTTGCCAATAGAGGGCGCCAAGGTGCCGCCCCACCACTCCCACATGACCTTGAATAAGACATGAAAAAATAATAAAAATAAATAATAAAATAAAAATATTTCAAAATATATTTGAAAAAATATTTATATATATATATAAAATATATAGTGTTTTTTTTAAAGTTGTGTAAGATAAATATTTAATGATGAGTAAAGTTGTTTTGTTCATCAACCTTGTCTGATTGGAGACGTATTTTCGCCCTGGGGCGCAAAAATCTTTGTCCATAGACTCTTGTTAAAAGTTATACGTGTGCAATAGCTCCTCTTCAGTACAAGAGATGGAGCATTCTGATGCACACCTCTCCTGCGCCCTCCTCCGCTCTCCTGCGATAGTCGCTAAATGTTTTGAGAAACTGGTCATGTCCCACATCAAGGCAACCGTCAACATCAACGAGGACCCTCATCAATACGCATACCGTGAGAACCGATCAACAGAGGACGCCATTTCTTCCGTGGTCCACACTGCTCTCACCCACCTGGATCAGAAGGACTCATACGTGCGTCTGCTCTTTGTGGACTTCACATCTGCCTTCAACACCATGATCCCCCAAACTCTGATAGACAAACTATCTACACTTGGACT
The DNA here is from genome assembly GCA_038048925.1 of Garcialebias charrua. Lineage (NCBI taxonomy): Eukaryota > Metazoa > Chordata > Actinopteri > Cyprinodontiformes > Rivulidae > Garcialebias > Garcialebias charrua. The sequence continues at coordinate 12,831 of JBBPBX010007813.1, read as the reverse complement.
AAGCCCCTCTATTTGTAACTGGGTACTAGACTTCTTAACAGACAGACCACAGTCCGTGAAGATCCACAACTTCTCCTCCTCCACCATAACCCTCAGCACTGGCTCTCCTCAAGGATGTGTGCTGAGCCCCCTTCTGTTCACTCTGCTCACATATGATTGTACAGCCACACTTCCAGGCTGTCATATTGTTAAGTTTGCAGATGATACAGCGGTGGTGGGATGCATCACAAACAATGATGAGTCCAGCTACAGACAGGAGGTGGAACACCTGGAGAGCTGGTGCAAAGAGAATAATCTTCACATGAATGTGAAGAAGACAAAGGAGATGATTGTGGACTTCAGAAGGAACAAACACACCCACGCCCCACTGAACATAGGTGGATCTGCAGTGGAAGTGGTCTCCAGCTACAAATACTTGGGTGTACACATGAATGATAACCTCAGCTGGAGCAACAACACCACCAGCCTGATCAAGAAAGGTCATCAGAGACTCTACTTCCTCAGACGGCTGAGACGAGCTGGTCTGAGCAGCCCAGTCCTCACCTCCTTCTACAGGTGTGCAGTGGAGAGCATCCTGTGCTCCAGCATCAACGTGTGGCATGGAGGCTGCACAGTTGAAGAGAGGAAAGCTCTACAGAGAGTGGTGAAGGCTGCACAGAAGTCTGTTGGAGTCAGTCTCCCCACCATCACAGACATTTACACCTCCAGATGCAGGAAAAGAGCCACCTGCATCATGAAAGACCTCACTCACCCAGCACACTCACTCTTTGCCCCACTCCCCTCAGGACGGAGGTTGAGGAGCATCAAGTGTAGAACCACTAGACTGAGGAACAGCTTCTACCCTGAGGCTGTTAGACTCATGAATAAATAAAAATAAAATAAAAAATAAACACTGCAAAATATCACATCATACTGATGCTGATCTGTTTTCTTGTTGCTGTGTTCATCTGTGACCATCTGCTCATACAGACTCATGTTCGTGCTGCTGTTTATTCCCACTATATTAGGCTTAGTGTATTACTAGTTGATGTTTTTCTTAGTTAATTCTAGATGTTATTACTGTTTTTCTCTTTCATTTGTTGTTGGATGTAACTGGGACCCCGTGTACATAATCTCGTTTTCATCACATGTACCACATGCGGTGCAAATGACAATAAAGACTCTCTGACTCTCTTTATTTATGTGGCGCCAAGCCACAACAGAAGTTGTCTCAGGGCAATGAACAGAAATATTCATCCATCCATTATCTACCCGCTTCTTCCATTTTGGGTCACAGGGTTGCCGGTTCCCATGTCCAGCAATAGAAATACATGTATTCATATATAAAAATAATAATTGAACATTATTTATCTGAGGAGCAGACTGCTTTGAGTTGAACTCATCGCAGAACTCTCATTAGCAGGATTCTGGACATGCCTCCAGAATGGGTGCAGGTGCAAATCCAGGCTGTGCAGGCAGGGTGGAGCAGAGTTGGGGCTGATAAGGGGCAGTGCAAATGGGCCATTAGATGAAGCAGTCCCACTTGGCGTCATATCTGTCGGTTCTTATCCAAAATCCAACCAAAATGCAGTGTTAACTTGTTGTGAAGTTTTTATTAGCTGAGCTTTTAGCCCAGAGGAAAGGAGAGTGCTGAAGCAGCACACATGCGCATTACATGAAGGTACAAAATTCACAGCGCCAACTAATGACCCAGCATGGTAACTACAGCGGATTCTGGGGGAGGGTGGTGCTGGGGGGGATTCCTCCAGATGCATGTAAACACAAAATGCGTCCATTTCAACGCGGATCCTTTCCTCTAATTAACATACGAATAAACCTACGTTCCCCCCACCGTGCCCGTGTAAACAGGGCCTTAGGCAATCTGACGTCAACAGTCCATCACAAAGACACACGTTGCTCGTGAATATTTGAAGAAACCCCAATCCTGAAGCAGGAATTGACCGAAAGAGAAGCTTCTTGGCTGTTTTGTGTCACACAGGCGAGCTGTCCTTGTCGTACCTGAGAGGGAGGTTTGAAGAAAAGCTCCTTCCTCTCCTTCTCGTGTTCTTGGATCCTCTTTTGTCTGCTGTTCTGGTTCTGGGGGTCGCCGGTCGATGACTGGACAGCCAGCTTCACCTCCTTCGTTTCTTTGGACTTTAAAGGCTAAAAAAGACCAACGTTTAGATGTTCAGATCTTTTGACATTTGAAGCAAACAGCTTCCTGGTCTCACCTGATTGGCCAACGTGTCCTTCCTACCCACGGCTGCCTGGCTCGGGGAGGACCCCGCCGTGGCTTGCTTCACCGGTGTGCGTTTCCCCTGCGGCAGGAAGGTGGAAAAGAAGTTTCTGGTTGGAGTTGTGGCGGCGCTGACGGCCCGCTGACTCGAAACCAGGTCACTGAGGTGGAGACAAAAACTGCTTACTTTTTTTCTTTTAAACACTTGGCCCAACCAAGATTGGTTGACCATTCACAAAGTACTTTGATACTTTTAGCTTCTAGCTAAACATTTGACTCATGGAGGAGATGGAAGCTATGGATTTTAGTTCTTGCAACTTTTATACTTTTAGAAATATTTAACGTAATTTACAAATATTAATTTCTCAAATGAAAACACACAAAGATAACTTCAATCCCTTCACAAACATCTGACTGAAATCTGCTTCAGCTGCTGTTTCTTACACCACTTTTAGCTTTTAGCTACTGTTTTGTTACCTTCACAATCAGAATCAAAATAAGCTTTATAATCATTGTTCCGAAATACAGTGCGATTATGTTTGTACAGTCGTCAGTAAGATGGGCAGAGTGCTGCTGCTACTGGAACGCAGCCTCTTATCCTTTTTTAAAATACATTTTTTAAATATATATAAAAGGGGAAAAATCATTCCATGAAGATAGTATACTGTAGTGGCATTACAAAAAAAGATCTCTTCACACCTTGTCCTATCAGGACACAATTTAAGACATCAAAAAAACTCTGCCAGCAAGCACATTTATAGACACATTAAATAAATAATAATAAATAATAATAAAATATGCATTTGATGACAAGACAGCTGTCCAGAGGACCAGACTGAACTTTTTTTAGATTTTTCAACCTGGATTATTGAGCATGCATCAGGACAAGACAGCAGTGTTTCCCCTACATTATACAAGCGGGGCGCACCGCCCCGTCTACTGAACCCCCCCACTCCCCGCCCTAACCACCTGTCGGCACTGACATAACACTAAACTAGCAGCTTGCAACGCAGGTGCACTAGCTATAAAGAAAAGGCAACCTCTTCCCTCACGCTGAATCCCCCCACCCTCTACTCGAAAACTGTTGGTACAAACAGCGCACGGCTCATGT